>JBBPBX010075984.1:0-17223 GCA_038048925.1 Garcialebias charrua | reverse complement strand
AGGATGAAATAATTTGAACTTCTGTTTGAATTTAATGCTATGAACTTTTTCCTTTTTGTTACATTTACTATGAATTTCTCACAGGGCAGATTAGAGCCAACATGGAGGACTCACCAACATATATTATTATTATACATATAATATTGTCCAGTGTCTGATGCTGCAGTCATGTTACTGAGCTCCCACTGATGGGCTAACCTGGTTCCACCACCAGCAGCAGGATCCTCAGACAGAACGGCTGGTGGGATGTCCTGGTATCTGCAGCCCTCTCTCCATTTGTTTCTTCATGGACATGGAGCTGTGACATTATGTTGTGCCTCTTCCTCAGCAAAAAGCTCCTCCAGTGGAGACTTTCTGGACAGACTGCAGGAAGTTCCTAAACAAACAACAGGTTTATCAGTATTATCAGTAAAAAGAGATTATTAAATCATTTTTAAGACTGAGAATGTATACAATTATTAGCTCTGTTGTTATTGCCTACTAACCTATTCAATAATTCTTCAAACTGTGACATTCACTCATAATGGAATGAAAGAGAACATAAACAGAAATTATAATACTGAAAACTAGAGACATTAAGACATTTTAAAAGACACAGATAACTTTAAATGGATTAAGAATGTTAATAAGTGTTGGATTTGAGTGCAATGTAAGTGCAATCCATGGCAGGAGTTGAATCCACATCTGAAAAGGGATGCAAGCTTTTCACAACATATTCTGTAACTGTTTTGTGGCATTCTTCATTCAGTTACACTGACGTTTTTACCTTGGACAGTCACTGGTGAACACTGAAGCCATTTCAGGTCGTTTGTCTAAGAAAAAAAAACGAGCTAACGTTAGCATCGTGTTTGTATTTGAGCTGACTTACCGCTTTAAGCGGAGTATAACTTGTTAGCTGCCTTAATGTTGGTATGAGACGTAGTTTATTTATTTACCTGATGGAGCCGAGAGGTAGCGATTAGCGAAAAGTCCGGCGGAGCGTTTTGCAGACGGACCACTCTGCACTTCCGGTCGGATACGAAGCGAAAATAATCCGGTGGAGCGCGTCAAAGACGGGACACTATTTTACTTCTCCACCCTCCTTTGCATGATAGAAAATTATTGCAAGTGCTGCACTGACCTGACTGCTCATTTTTTATTAATTAGTACGCTTTCGATAACAGATGCACACTTCCGGTGGATTCTTCTTCGTTGGTTTTCGGCGGCGCTACTTCCGGTCGGCTAACTAGCATCGAAAATAGGAATCGCAAATTAATATTTTGAACGATTCCGGGAAAAACGGACAGTTAGTCCCGGTTCCGAACGATTCTCGATTCTCGATGCCCAACCCTACCACTGATCCACCTATGTTCAGTGGGGTGTGTGTTTGTTTGTTCCTTCTGAAGTCCACAATCATCTCCTTTGTCTTCTTCACATTCATGTGAAGGTTATTCTCTTTGCACCAGCTCTCCAGGTGTTCCACCTCCTGTCTGTAGCTGGACTCATCATTGTTTGTGATGCATCCCACCACCGCTGTATCATCTGCAAACTTAACAATATGACAGCCTGGATGTGTGGCTGTACAATCATATGTGAGCAGAGTGAACAGAAGAGGGCTCAGCACACATCCTTGAGGAGAGCCAGTGCTGAGGGTAATGGTGGAGGAGGAGAAGTTGTGGATCTTCACGGACTGTGGTCTGTTTGTTAAGAAGTCTAAGACCCAGTTACAAATGGAGGGGCTTAGTCCAAGTGTGGATAGTTTGTCTATCAGAGTTTGGGGGATCATGGTGTTGAAGGCAGATGTGAAGTCCACAAAGAGCATGCGCACGTATGAGTCCTTCTGATCCAGGTGGGTGAGAGCAATGTGGACCACAGAGGAGATGGCGTCCTCTGTTGATCGGTTCTCGCGGTATGCATACTGATGAGGATCCTCGTTGATGTTGACGGTTGTCTTGATGTGGGACATGACCAGTTTCTCAAAGCATTTAGCGACTATCGGGGTGAGGGCCACCGGTCTATAGTCATTCAGACCAGTCACTGTGGAGCTCTTTGGGACTGGGATGATGGTGGCGGTCTTCAGGCAGGTGGGAACTGACTCCAGTGCAAGTGAGGTGGTGAAGATGTCAGCCAGCACCTCACAGAGCTGGTCCGCACATTCCTTCAGAACTTTCCCTGGGATGTTGTCTGGTCCGGTTGCTTTATGAGGGTTGATCCTTCTGAGACTGCCTCTCACTTCTGCTGCGGTCACTCTGAGATGCTCTTCATGACAATATGGTGATACATGTGTGTTCAATAATTATAGATCAATATCATTGTTACCACAGTTTTCAAAAATTCTAGAAAAACTATTTGTGACCAGATTAGATCAATTTATTGCTAAACAAAATATTCTAAGTAGCAGTAAGTATGGGTTTAGAGCAAAAAACTCTACATCAATGGCTCTCATGGAATTAATGGAACAAATAACTACCGTATTTTTCAGACTAAAGGTCGCAGCTTTTTATCATTTTTTCAAGGCCCGCGACCTATAGTCAGGTGAGACCTTTTTCTGGATTTTTCCCCATATTTTTAGACCAATTTTTGGCTCAGATGTGACTGTTTTTCATTTTGGCAGAAAATGGTGCAGTACCACTTTTGTCCACTAGGGGGACACTTCCAGAGAGTCCACCGTCCGTTTCCAGCTCATGTGTCCGAAAAAAGCCTCCTCTGCTCGGACTGACTCTGTCGCTGTCCGACCTCCTGGTCTGGAGGTAGTTCTGTGTATGTTAGCTGTTTGTTTGCAAGATAAGTCAAGAACCACTTAGTGGATTTTTCTGAAACTTACAGAATGTAATCACTGTATGGACATTTACAAGTGAGTAGCTTTAGGAGATGTTTGAGATTTAAAAAAAACAACAATCTTTTATTAGCGGTTAGCTTCGGTTAGCTTCTATTTATAACGTTATAAATAGCTCAGAAACCACTCTGTGGATATTTCTGAAACTTACAGAATGTAATCACTGTATGGACATTTACAAGTGAGTAGCTTTATGAGATGTTTTGAGTTTTTTTTAAATGATCTTTTATTAGCGGTTAGCTAGGTCTTTCTTAGTTTTATTTCTGTTTACGTTATAAATAGCTCAGAAACCACTCAGTGGATATTTTTTCTGCTGCCAGAGTGTAATTATATGGGTTTTATTTACAAACTGATGCCCTGTACAAGACATTTGAGATAAAATTCGTTTTTTTATTCATTTTTTAAGAGACGCAACCGTGTCAAGTTAGCTTTGGTTTTATACCTGTTTACATTATAAATAGCTCAGAAACCACTCAGTGGATATTTTTTCTGCTGCCAGAGTGTAATTATATGGGTTTTATTTACAAACTGATGTCCTGTATAAGACATTTGAGATAAAATTCGTTTTTTTTATTCATTTTTTAAGAGACGCAACCGTGTCGAGTTAACTTCGTATATTTTAGCAAATAGCTAATAAACCACTCAGCTAATAAACCACTAACCCTTGTGCTATAATGTCAGCTATAATTTTTAGCAAACAAATAATTGTTTTTACCGTGTTAATCTTCTTAAAAGCCTTGCTGTGCGCTCCTGTGGCAGACATTTGCAGCAGAGCTAAACACTCGGTCCATATTTCCGGGTTGTCTCAGCGGTGACGCGTCACGTCAGCGGTGGATGACGCATTACGTCGGCGGTGACGTAGGTGCGACCTATATTCCGGTGCGACCTGTTTATGGATTTTTCCAATTTTTTGGCAATAATTGGACAATGCGACCTATATTCCAGTGCAACCTATAATCCGAAAAATACGGTACCGTATTTTACGCCTGATAGGTCGCACCGTTATATAGATCGATTTGTCCAATTATTGGCAATAATTTGGAAAAATTCATAAACGGGTCGCACCTTTATATAGATCGCACCTACGTCACCAACGACGTAACGCGTCATCCACCGCTGACATGACGCGTCATCCCGGAAATGTGGTCTGAGTGTTTAGCTCTGTTGCAAATGTCTGCCACAGGAGCGCACAGAAAGGCTTTAAGAAGATTAACGCTTAAAAACAGTTATTTGTTTGCTAAAAATTATAGCAAATATGTGTCTGAGCTGAACTTTTCCTTAATAAATGAACGCAATTGTGAAATGAGCTGGATTAAAAAATTTGTTTTGCTACGTCTGATGAAACAATAAGTGTGCGCGCAGGGGGCGAAAACCCTGCATTTTGTTAAAATTTAACAATAGAAATGCCTAAAAAAATATATATTTGTTAGCTGACATTATTGTAAGAGTGTGTCTCTGTTTAACTTTTGTTAATAAATGATTACAAATCAGCTGAATTTAAAACGAAAACAACAAGACGCGCACACCCACAGAGCAGACCCGCTTTGCAGCGAGAGTTGAATTTCATTAAAATTTAACAACAGAAACGCCTAAAAATATATATTTGTTAGCTGAGATTATTGTAAGAGTGTAATCAAAAAAGGCGTTCAATACAGGATCAACTGGACTTTATTTGTTGCAGAAAACGTTTCGACTTCTGTCCAGAAGTCTTTTTCAATTCTGAATGGAAGCTGTGAGAACGAGAAGTTTTATACAGGCTTACAAGTCACGCACCAACATATGAAATTGGAAACTGAAATAACACCACAAATTAACTAACATGCCCATTCTATTTAAATTGACAAAACGACACATCCCAGCTTAACAAAAGGGGGGTTTGTAACACATACATGTAAATTGAAAGATCACACCTAACAGTAGGAGGTTCCCTTGAGGTCTCTGTTAGAAGACACAAAACTGTATGTAAATTGACAAACAACACCTCCCAAACAACAATTTACATACAGTTTTGTGTCTTCTAACAGAGACCTCAAGGGAACCTCCTACTGTTAAGGTGTGATCTTTCAATTTACATGTATGTGTTACAAACCCCCCTTTGTTAAGCTGGGATGTGTCGTTTTGTCAATTTAAATAGAATGGGCATGTTAGTTAATTTGTGGTGTTATTTCAGTTTCCAATTTCATATGTTGGTGCGTGACTTGTAAGCCTGTATAAAACTTCTCGTTCTCACAGCTTCCATTCAGAATTGAAAAAGACTTCTGGACAGAAGTCGAAACGTTTTCTGCAACAAATAAAGTCCAGTTGATCCTGTATTGAACGCCTTTTTTGATTTCATCATGTCCTGGACGACTGAGAATCTTCACCAGCATATTGTAAGAGTGTGTCTCTGTTTAACTTTTGTTAATAAATGCACTCTGACGGTTACAACGACATAAATAAAGCGGCTTTAAAATTACTACACGCTCACCCGCCCATAAAGATGACAGAAACAGATATTTATTTTACGGTTTTTATAAAAGTCCATGACCCACCATGTTTTCAAATTGCATCGCCATTAATATTTAGTAGTGACTTAAATAAGAAAACAGGAGCGTTTATTGATATTGTAAAGAAATTATGCTAAATGTGTTATTTCATGATTTAAAGCAGATTTTAGCAGCAGCTCCGGCAAAATCTGCCGCTCTCCATATATGGGCATTGACGTCACTGAAGTATCCGCCTTGAATGCAGGTGGAGCATCATGCATCAACAGCTTCCTTATTTCTGACCAGAGCAGTTGACGAATACAACTAATAAAAACGATGTGTTGCCTACGAGACTGAAGGAAGAGCTGTGCCAACTATCCATGAATGAATTTGTCGCGAGCGAACCAAACTCGCGTGTGGCCACGCAATGCTCCGCAAGCCCCCCAGCGGGCCGCAGGACCAGCGCTCCCTGCCCTCCCCATTCTCCAGAACCTTCCAACAAGATACAACACCGCTGCGGCCGAAGCCGTGCGAAGCCGCCGGCTCACCCCCCTCTTTCTCTCCCCCCGACCTGTCAACCTACTGAATTGATTGACAGGTCGGGGGGAGAGAACAAAAAGGCAAGTGGGCAGCTCCACACAGCCCCAGCTGCAGCGGTCACATCCCACCAAAAAGTTCCAAAAAATAAATAAAAAAACAGGGAGCGCTGGTCCTGCAGCTCACAGCCCACCAGGAAACCTGCAGAACTCTGCACAGCCACTTTTGTCGCGAGCGCAATTCGCTCGCGACAAACTCATCCATTTCCTCATGAAGCTGCTCGCTCGCCCCCTCCTTTCTCTCCCCTCGACCTGTCAACTTATGGTGTGGTCACACCAAGCAGCGTTTTGACCTCCAAAGCATCCAGTTTACATGTAAAGTCAATGGTGGACGCGCTTCCAGGCACCTCCTGGCGTCTGGCGTCAGGTCGCGTGCGTGTTGAGCGTGCTGAGAAGCGTTTTTCCGTGCACGTGAACCGGCTTCCGCCTCCAAACCGAGCATTCAACATGCTGAAGATTTCGCGGTTCAAACTTTCAAACGCCGCTCAACTCTACCCGATTGGTTGGTGTGTCAACCAATCAGGGAGAGTCGGGGGAGAAGAGAGGGGGTCAGGGGGAGAGTCCCTATGTGACGCGGAAACGAGGGTGCGCGCGCACTATGTGACGTATTGTTTGTCGGAAAAAAAAAGAAAAGACCCGCGAGGTCGTGGACTATGGAAGAGAAACTCATTGTAGCTGTGTGTTCGCGACAATTCCTTCACGACCAGTCAAGTCTGCTCGACAGAGACGGAAATAAAAGGCTCCTCGCCTGGCGGAGTGCAGTGACTCTGTGCGCAGGACTCTGTATACCGGTAAGCTCCTCCCACACCCCGCCGCCACGACGCCGCAGCCACGAAGCCGCCGCAACACTACAGTTTGGACAACACTGGGTAGCGCGTCCACTTGCGTGCGTGAGGAGCTTTTTGGAGGTCCAAACTCTGCTTGGTGTGACTACACCATTACTGAATTGATTGACAGGTCGGGGGGAGAGAATAAAAAGGCGAGCCGGCAGTTTCACACAGCTTGAGCTGCAGCGGTGTTATATCTAATTAAAAAGTTCTAAAAAAAATTTAAAAACAGGGAGCGCTGGTCCCACAGCCCACAAGGAAACCCGCAGAACCCCGCACAGCCACGTTGAACACGAGTGTAATTCGCTCGTGACAAATTCATTCATTTCCTCATTTCAGTCATGGAGACAGCGAGGAGGAAGCGATCACTTGACTTTTGGCAAAAAAAAACTAAAGAAAAGCCACTGGAACTTTCACTGAAATCAGCATCACTATAAGCCTCCATTGCGAACTCACTCCTGCCTTCTGACTGGATCCTTTTTTTACGTCACTCCGGAGTTCGGCAATCATCGGCGGGGTTTCCAGATTCTTCTGGGACTCCGTTGTTTTTTTTGTTTTTTTTTACACACGCCTGGCCCAAATGCAAAATGAAAATAGACATATTCCACTACAGTAATTGTCCAATATGGTGAATTGTTACTGTCACGGTGGGTGTTGTCCTTTAAAACAAATTGTTCATTCGAACCCTTCGAATTCCTCGTCCTCTGTGTTGCTTGCAAAAAGTTCTGCCAGTGGACGAGGAAGGTTTCCCATCGTCAACGGCCTCTGTCCCTCCATCTCCTCCTCCTCCTCATCGCTATCTGAGTCCTCAGCAGCAGCTCCAGCTGACGGTAGAAGAATGCCGGCCTTCCTGAAACCAGCCTGGATGGTTTGGTGGTCACCGACGTCCAGGCTTTGTCGATCCACTCGACCGCCTGGAAGAATGTGGCATGCCTCATTCTCCCAGTGGCCGTGAACGAGTGCTCTCTGGAAACCATCCAGTCCTCCCAAAGGCTGTGAAGAGCACATTTGAATGATGTGTTTACACTGATGTCCAGTGGCTGCAACATTTTAGTGAGCCCACCCGGGATGATCGTGGGCACGGTGTTTAGTGATTTTATTTTGTCCTTCATGGTGCCGGTGATGTGGGCCCGAATGCTGTCCATGACTAAAAGGGCTTTTTTTCTCTTAAAAAAAGCTGTCAGGGCGATGGACAAAGCACTTGTTTAACCTAAACAGCATCATGGATTTGTCCATCCAACCCTTCTGGTTCACTGCTACCACAATGCGGGGGGTGAAGTCCTCCTTCGGCATTGTCTTCCTCGTGAATATGACGAGGGGGGGTAGTTTGGAACCATCTGCGCCACAGGCCAGAACCACTGTAAAATATGTTTTCTCGTGGCCTGTGGTCAAAATGTTTATTGATTTTTGTCCCTTCTGGGAGACGCTGCAGCCCATTGGAATATCAAATGTGAGAGGAACTTCGTCCATATTCACGTTGTGGTCCGCAGCGATTCCATGAGTCTGGACCATGCGTGAGAAAGACAAAGGTAGACATTAGCATACAGTAAACAAAAGAAACAAGCGCGCACACTCACAGACCCCCACAGACCCGTTGTGAGCATGCAAACAGACCTGCATCTACCAATTTTCTATTAAATTAATATATTAAGATTTAGCAAGATACGGTAAACGCACAAAAAAAATGTTAGCTTACCTGACGAGACACAAACGCACGAAAACTGTCCACTCTGTCCTCGAAGTCCACCGGTAGCTTCTGGCACATCGTGGTGCGGGCCCTGATCGACAGCTCATGCCTTTTCATGAACCTGAAACCCCACGAAGGGCCACCGGCAAACTCCGAGATGTCGAGATCCTTAGCCACAGCCATGGTGTGAAGCCTGAGCTGGACCGTGGAGACGCCTCTGCCAGATGCGCGCTCCTCCACAATCCAGGACTTGACCTTCTCCTCCAACTGCGGCCATCGCGCTTTGTGGCCCCTGTTGGCCCTTTTGAGCGCTTCATGGCGGTGAGCGCTGCTTCAGCTTTCCTCCAGCCCCGAATCACTTTCTCACTGACCCCGTAGTGGCGATCAGCTGGCCGGTTCCTGTGTTCGATGGCGTATTTTATCACCTGGAGTTTGAACTCCGCGGTGTACGATTTTCTCTTTGGCGGCATGGTTCTTCTGTCTTCTCTCGCTGTTGTCGTTCGTTGTATTCTTTGTAATTCTCCTCACTCACTCTCAGAGATGTCGGCTGGGTGATGGGTTTTTATCCTCAATACACAAACAGGTAACGCCTCCAGGTATGCACGTCTGTCTGCAAGTACACAGACTAGAGTTCTCTTTAGTGCCCATAGCGGCCGAAACTGGTACTGCCTGTGACCCTAGCGGTCGAAACTGGTACTGCCTACGCCCCTAGTGGCCGAAACTGGTACTACCATGCGCCCCTAGCGGCCAAAGGTGGTACTGCACCATTTTTGGCCAAAATGAAAAACGGTCATATCTGAGCCAAAAATTGGTCTAAAACATGGGGAAAAAAATCCATAAACAGGTCTCACCTCTCTATAGGTCGCAGGGCATGCAAATTAGGTAAAAAACTGCGACCCATAGTCCGGAAAATACGGTACTGCTGTCGATCCAAAACAATATTGTGTTAGTATTTTTGTTGATGTAAAAAAAAGCATTCAATACTATTGACCACACTATTCTCCTTGAAAAATTGAATAAATATGGTATCAGAAGACCAGCATTACAGTTATGGAAGCAGTTGTGTCTCATATTTCAAATTAAAATTGATTAATAGAAATGATTTTTAGTTTCAAAATAAAGCTGCATGTTTTGACTCATAAATAAAATTTAAAGTGAATAATCCAAACTGCAGTTTCATTTTCTTCTTCAAGACTGCTCAATTTGTAAAATACTGTATTTTCCGCCTGATAGGTCGCACCGTTATATAGATTGCTTTGTCCAATTATTGGCAATAATTTGGAAAAATCCATAAATAGGTCACACCTTTATATACAAGCCCAAAACCAGAAAAGTTGGCACGTTGTGCAAATCGCAAATAAAAACAGAATACAATGACTTGCAAATCTTTTTCAACCCATATTCAACTGAATAGAATGCAAAGACAATATATTTAATGTTCGAACGGAGAAACTTTATTTTGTTTTGCAAATAACCATTAACTTAGAATTCAATGGCAGCAACACATTGCAAAAAAGTTGGCACAGGGACATATTTACCACTGTGTTACATCGCCTTTCCTTTTAACAACACTCAGTAAACGTTTGGGAACTGAGGAGACCAATTTTTGAAGCTTTTCAGGTGGAATTCTTCCCCATTCTTGCTTGATGTACAGCTTAAGTTGTTCAACAGTCCGGGGTCTCCGTTGTCGTATTTTACGTTTCATAATGCGCCACACATTTTCAATGGGGGACAGGTCTGGACTGCAGGCAGGCCAGGGGAGGACCCGCACTCTTTTGCTACGAAGCCACGCTGTTGTAACACGTGCAGAATGTGGCTTGGCATTGTCTTGCTGAAATAAGCTGGGGCGTCCATGAAAAAGACGTCGCTTGGATGGCAGCATATGTTGCTCCAAAACCTGTATGTACCTTTCAGCATTAATGGTGCCTTCACAGATGTGTAAGTTACCCATGCCTTGGGCACTAATGCACCCCCATACCATCACAGATGCTGGCTTTTGAACTTTGCGCCTATAACAGTCCTGATGGTTCTTTTCCTCTTTGGTCCGTAAGACACGACGTCCACAGTTTCCAAAGACAATTTGAAATGTGGACTCATCAGACCACAGAACACTTTTCCACTTTGCATCAGTCCATCTCAGATGAGCTCGGGCCCAGCAAAGCCGGCGGCGTTTCTGGATCTTGTTGATGAATGGCTTTTGCTTTGCATAGTAGAGCTTTAACTTGCACTTACAGATGTAGCGACGAACTGTAGTTACTGACAGTGGTTTTCTGAAGTATTCCTGAGCCCATGTGGTGATATCTTTTACACACTGATGTCGGTTTTTGATGCAGTACCGCCTGAGGGATCGAAGGTCACGGGCATTCAATGTTGGTTTTCGGCCTTGCCCCTTACGTGTAGTGATTTCTCCAGATTCTCTGAACCTTTTGATGATATTACGGACCGTAGATGGTGAAATTCCTAAATTCCTTGCAATAGCTCGTTGAGAAAAGTTGTTCTTGAACTGTTCGACAATTTGCCCACGCATTTGTTCACAGAGTGGTGACCCTCGCCCCATCCTTCTATGTGGATGACTGAGCATGTCAAGGAAGCTGCTTTTATACCCAATCATGGCACCCACCTGTTCCCAATTTGCATGTTCACCTGTGGGATATTCCAAATAAGTGTTTGATGAGCATTCCTCAAATTTCTCTGTCTTCTTTGTCACTTGTGCCAGCTTTTTTGAAACATGTTGCAGGCATCAAATTCCAAATGAGCTAATAATTGCAAAAAATAACAAAGTTTACCAGTTCGAACGTTAAGTATGTGGTCTTTGCAGTGTGTTCAATTGAATATAGGTTGAAAAAGATTTGCAAGTCATTGTATTCTGTTTTTATTTGCGATTTCCACAACGTGCCAACTTTTCTGGTTTTGGGCTTGTAGATCGCACCTACATCACAGCCGGTGTAACGCGTCATCCACCGCTGACGTGACGCGTAACCGCTGAGACAACCCGGAAATGTGGTCCGAGTGTTTAGCTCTGCTGAAAATATCTGCCACAGGAGCGCACAGCAAGGCTTTAAGAAGATTAACACTTAAAAACAATTATTTGTTTGCTAAAAAAATATAGCAAATATGTGTCTGAGCTGAACTTTTCCTTAATAAATGAACGTAATTGTGAAATGAGCTGGATTTAAAATTTTGTTTCGCTACGTCTGATGAAACAATACGTGTGCGCGCAGCAGGCGGAAACCCTGCAGTTCGTTAAAATTTAACAACAGAAACACCTCAAAAAATATATTTGTTAGCTGACATTATTGTGAGTGTGTCTCTGTTTAACTTTTGTTAATAAATGATGACAAATTAGCTGAATTTAAAACGTAAACAACACGACACTCGCACCCACAGAGCAGACAGACCCGCTGTGCAGCGACAGCTGAATTTCATTAAAATTTAACTACAGAAACGCCTAAAAATATATATTTGTTAGCTGAGATTATTGTAAGAGTGTGTCTCTGTTTAACCTTTCTTACTATCTTACTAAATGATTACAAATTAGCTGAATTTAAAACGTAAACAACACGACACTCGCACCCACAGGGCGGCCGTGGCATAGTGGTAATGGCAGTCGTCCCCCGATCGGAAGGTTGGCGGTTCGAATCCCGGTTCCCCACACCATGTGTGGTTGTGTCCTTGGGCAAGACACTTAACCCCGAGTTGCTCCCGGTAGGACTGGAAAGCGCCTTGCAAGGCAGTCTGCCGCTACCGGTGTATGAATGGGTGGATGGTTGGTATTGTAAAGCGCTTTGGGGTCCCTCACAGGGGGCTAGAAAGCGCTATAAATAAGCTCCATTTACCATTTACCACAGAGCAGACAGACCCGCTGTGCAACGACAGCTGAATTTCATTAAAATTTTACTACGGTACAGAAATGCATAAAAAATATATTTGTTAGCTGACATTATTGTAAGAGTGTGTCTCTGTTTAACTTTTGCTAATAAATGATTACAAATCAGCTGAATTTAAAACGTAAACAACACGAAGCGCACACCCACAGAGCAGACCCGCTTTGCAGCGCAAGCTGAATTTCATTAAAATTTAACAACAGAAATGCCTAAAAATATATATTTGTTAGCTGAGATTATTGTAAGAGTGTGTCTCTGTTTAACTTTTGTTAATAAATGATTACAAATCAGCTGAATTTGAAACGTAAACAACACGACGCGCGCACCCACAGACCAGACAGACCCGCTGTGCAACGACAGGTGAATTTCATTTAAATTTAACAACAGAAATGTCTAAAAATATTTTTGTTAGCTGAGATTATTGTAAGAGTGTGTCTCTGTTTAACTTTTGTTAATAAATGCACTTTGACGGTTACGACATAAATAAAGTGGCTTTAAAATTACTACACGCTCACCCGCCCATATAGATGACAGAAACAGATATTTATTTTACGGTTTTTATTAAAAGAAATTGTTATTCGAACCCTTCGAATTCCTCGTCCTCTGTGTTGCTTGCAAAAAGTTCTGCCAGAGGACGAAGAATGTTTCCCGTCGTCAACGGTCCCTGTCCCTCCATCTCCTCGTCACCGCTGTCTGAGTCCTCAGCAGCAGCTCCAGCTGACAGTGGAAGAATGCCGGCCTTCCTGAAACCAGCCTGGATGGTTTTGGTGGTCACCGACGTCCAGGCTTTGTCGATCCACTCGACTGCCTGGAAGAATGTGGCATGCCTCATTCTCCCTATGGCCGTGAACAAGTGCTCCCTGGAAACCATCCAATCCTCCCAAAGGTTGTGAAGAGCACATTTGAATGATGTGTTTACACTGATGTCTAGTGGCTGCAACATTTTAGTGAGCCCACCCGGGATGATCGTGGGCACGGTGTTTAGTGATTTTATTTTGTCCTTCATGGTGCCGGTGATGTGGGCCCGCATGCTGTCCATGACTAAAAGGGCTTTTTTTCTCTTAAAAAAAGCTGTCAGGGCAATGGACAAAGCACTTGTTTAACCTAAACAGCATCATGGATTTGTCCATCCAACCCTTCTGGTTCACTGCTACCACAATGCGGGGGGTGAAGTCCTCCTTCGGCATTGTCTTCCTCGTGAATATGACGAGGGGGGGTAGTTTGGAACCATCTGCGCCACAGGCCAGAACCACTGTAAAATATGTTTTCTCGTGGCCTGTGGTCAAAATGTTTATTGATTTTTGTCCCTTCTGGGAGACGCTGCAGCCCATTGGAATATCAAATGTGAGAGGAACTTCGTCCATATTCACGTTGTGGTCCGCAGCGATTCCATGAGTCTGGACCATGCGTGAGAAAGACAAAGGTAGACATTAGCATACAGTAAACAAAAGAAACAAGCGCGCACACTCACAGACCCCCACAGACCCGTTGTGAGCATGCAAACAGACCTGCATCTACGAATTTTATATTAAATTAATATATTAAGATTTAGCAAGATACGGTAAACGCACAAAAAAAATGTAGCTTACCTGACGAGACACAAACGCACGAAAACTGTCCACTTTGTCCTCAAAGTCAACCGGTAGCTTCTGGCACATCGTGGTGCGGGCCCTGATCGATAGCTCATGACTTTTCATGAACCTGAAACACCAAGAAGGGCCACCGGCAAACTCAGAGATGTCGAGGTCCTTAGCCACAGCCATGGCGTGAAGCCTGAGCTGGACCGTGGAGATGCCTCTCCCAGATGCGCGCTCCTCCAGAATCCAGGACTTGACCTTCTCCTCCAACTCTGGCCAGCGCGCTTTGTGGCCCCTGTTGGCCCTTTTGAGCGCTTCATGGCGGTGAGCGCTGCTTCAGCTTTCCTCCAGCCCCGAATCACTTTCTCACTGACCCCGTAGTGGCGATCAGCTGGCCCGTTCCCGTGTTCGATGGTGTATTTGATGACCTGGAGTTTGAACTCCGTGGTGTACAATTTTCTCTTCGGCGGCATGGTTCTTCTGTCTTCTCTCGCTGTTGTCGTTCGTTGTATTCTTTGTAATTCTCCTCACTCACTCTCAGAGATGTCGCCTGGGTGATGTTTTTTTATCCTCAATACCCAAACAGGTAACACCTCCAGGTACGCATGTCTGTCTGCACGTACACAGACTAGAGGTCTCTTTAGCGCCCATAGCGACCGAAACTGGTACTGCCTGCGCCCCTAGCGGCTGAAACTGGCACTGCCTGCGCCCCTAGCGGCCAAAACTGGTACTACCATGCGTCCCTAGCGGCCAAAAGTGGTACTGCACCATTTTTGGCCAAAATGAAAAATGGTCATTTCTGAGCCAAAAATTAGTCTAAAAACATGGGGAAAAAATCCATAAACAGGTCTCACCTCTCTGTAAGTCGCAAGGCATGCAAATTAGGCAAAAAACTGCGACCTATAGTCTGGAAAATACGGTAATTAAAATGATAAATAAAATAACATTTAACATTTAATTTTCAAAATATGTCCTATTAAAAAGTGACCAAAATTCATTTTGAAATACCATACCATACCATACCATACCAGTTTATTTATAAAGCACTTAAAAATACAGCAGCAGCCGTCCAAAGTGCTGTACAAGAATAAAAACAAGCACAAAACAATAAAAACAATCAATCTCAATCATATAAATATCAGAACATCACAAGTAAAATAATACAACATTAAAACAGAGATGTGAACTCATTCTGGTTTAAAAGCCAATGAAAACATATGTGTTTTTAAACGAGTTTTAAAAACAGATATTGATGGGGCCTGCCTGACCTTCAGTGGCAGCTCGTTCCACAATTTAGGAGCCAGAGCTGAAAATGCTCTGTCTCCTCTGGTCTTATAAAAGGTTTTTGGGACTGCTAAAAGCATCTGGTCAGCGGATCTGAGAGCACGTGATGGCACATAAAGTTGAAGCAGTTCAGACAGATAAGGGACTAAAACCGTTCAAAGACTTAAAAACAAACAATAAAACTTTAAAATGGATTCGAAACTGGACAGGAAGCCAATGAAGGGACATTAAAACTGGAGTGATGTGCTCACGTCTGCCTGTACCAGTCAAAAATCGTGCAGCAGCATTTTGTACCAGCTGCAACCGAGAAAGCGAGGCCTTATTTACTCCAATCAGAAGAGAGTTACAATAATCCAGGCGTGAAGTAATAAAAGCGTGGATTACGGTCTCTAAGTGGCGTCTAGAAAGGAGGGGCTTGATTTTTGACAGGCGCCTCAGATGAAAGAACGAGGACTTAACCATGCTGTTGATGTGACAGTCCAGTTTCAGGCAGGGGTCAATTTTCACTCCTAGATTTGTCACAATCGACTTTTCATATGGGGCCAAAGAGGAAAAATCAAAAGTGGTGGGACTGTCAGGAGCACTAGATTTAAAGACCATAACCTCGGTCTTTTTATCATTAAAATGAAGGAAATTAAGCGCCATCCACCCTCTAATGTCACCAAGACAGTCCAGAAGAGACTGCGTGGAGCCATTTTGTTTTACAGGAAAATAGACTTGACAGTCATCCGCATACAAATGAAACTGCACACCATGCTTTCTGAAAATAGAACCGAGTGGCAGAAGGTAAAGTGAGAAGAGCAGAGGACCACCCCAGGGGAGGGCAGCAGATGCAGAGGTAAAATTATCAATCTTCACACTGAAACTTCGATTTGAAAGGTAGGACCTAAACCACTGCAGAGCTGAGCCAGTGATGCCCACCCATTGCTCCAATCTGGCGATAAGAATTTCATGGTCGACTGTGTCAAAAGCAGCTGTTAAATCTAAAAGCACAAGTAAAACACAGTTTCCAGAATCCAGCGATAAAAATATATCATTAAAAACCCTTAAAAGAGCAGATTCAGTGCTATGGTAGGTTTTAAAACCAGACTGGAAGACCTCCAAAATTTTAAATTCATCCAAAAAGTCCTTCAGCTGGGTGTAAACAACTTTTTCCAATATTTTTGAAATAAAAGGTAACTTTGAAATTGGCCTAAAGTTGGACAAAGAGGTAGGATCAAGGCCAGGTTTTTTCAATAATGGCTGAACCACAGCATGTCTAAAATTGCCTGGCACCACGCTAAACATTAAGCTGCTATTGATCAAATTTAGAACAAAAGAGCCAACTGTAGAAAATACCTCCTTAAGAAAACAAGGAGGTACAACATCAAGGGGGGAACCTGATGGTTTCATACTGGTGACAATTTTCTCTAGGTAGGAGAGAGAAATAGGCTCCAGATGATCAAAAAGTGCAGGACAGGGGACCAGGATGGAAGGGTCATGGGAAGGAAAAGAAATACAAGCCCTCGTGTTCGTAACCTTGTCCAAAAAAAATTGAAGGAACTTATCACAAAGTTCTTTAGATGCTTCAATAGGAACCGGTTCATGTGAATTTAGGACCGTGTTGATTGTATCATAAAGAACACGGGGGTTGTGAGAGTTGGCAACAATAATGTCAGAGAAATATTTGGCTCTGGCTGTTTTTACAGCTTGTTGATAGCGACGCCAACTCTCTCTCACCATATCAAATGAGACTTGGAGACCATCCTTTCTCCACTTGCGTTCATTTTTCCTGCATACCTGCCTAATGGCACGGGTATGGTCACTCAACCACGGGTCAGATTTAGGCTTTGAACGCCTAGTTTTAATTGGGGCCACATCATTCAGAATAGTGTTGCATAAAGAATCAAAATGTAGTGAAAGCTCCTCAGTGCTGAGAGACACAGAGAGCTGTGAATTTAAACTATTAAAGGCTGTGGAAAAATGAGCAGCAGTGGATGAGTTAAAAACACGGCAGCTTCGAGCAGGAGCACAGGGTTTAACAGCTTTAGAAACAGGAATAAAATCAAATAAAACTGGCATATGGTCGGAAAACAATGCATCACCAAT
>JBBPBX010075983.1:0-17223 GCA_038048925.1 Garcialebias charrua | reverse complement strand
GAGTGACTTGATTGGTTATTGCATATATTATATCTATTATGGTAGTCCAGGGTGAGTTATTCTTAATTCTAAATGAATATCCTTGTTGGACTTTTATTTAAGTGCTATTCTCCTTCAAGATACATTTACCTAACGCTAGAATAAATGCAATGTACATTATGCAGCAAAGGAAATTAGAAGATTGGACATATTCATTCATTCAACCTTTATTTCGTCAGGTTAATCTCATTGAGCCTCGAGGACTCATTAACAAGAGCAACCTGCTACAAACTAAAGAGTGATGACAACAATAACAATAGAAATTTCCTTAAACAATCAACAATAGACAAGCATAAAAGAGAAATACAGATTTTTTTTTTTTACAAATTAAAAACAAAATATTAAAGTAACAAAAACATTATAAAGTAGATGTAGAAAATCAGTAGCAGTAATCAGTAACAGGAACATGTCTGCATTGGGTTTTTGCCAGGATTCCAACAGATTCCACTGGACGAAAAGGCCTAATATGCTAATTCCTAATATGCTGCTTTGCCACTTTGCAAATGTCAATGCTAGAAACCTTTAGTTTATTTTAGTTATACTTTTTATACTCTTTTTTTTATACCACTATGCAAAAAAACTCAGGACAGTGTTAGTTTTACTATTTTATGCTTATGTCTATTATTATATGTTTCAGTGTTTCAATGTTTAGATGTTTACTGTTGCACCGAGGGACTGAGAGAAACGCAATTTCGGTCCTGTGTATGTCCTGCACTGTACATATTGCAGATCTGACAATAAAGTTGACTTTGACTTTGACTTTGACTTTGACTTTAATATCCGGGGAGATACAACAGTATGCAAGTTTACGTATCTGCCACATATCCAATGTGTTTCCGGTCATATACGGGGAGATCTCATCTGTAACAGATCTTAGTACAGGATATCCTACGCATACCCATCTGTGATAGATCCTAGCACTGGATATGTCCTGGATACTCATACATGATAAATCCTAGTATAGTATATTTTCCGGATACACATCTGTGATAGATCCTAGTATTGGCAGCACAGTGGCACAACTGGTAGAGCTGCTGCCTCTCAGCTAGCAGGTCCCTGGTTCAAATCCCGGTCCGGGGGCCTTTCTGGGTGGAGTTTGCATGTTCTCTTTGTGCATGCGTGGGTTTTCTCCGGGTGCTCCGGTTTCCTCCCACAGTCCAAAAACATGCATGTTAGGCTGATTGGTAACTCTAAATTGACCCTAGGTGTGAGTGAGTGAGACAGGTCCCTCTTGTGAATGAGTCCCCGTGGCTCAACGAGGCTAGCCTGTGTAACAATATAGGAGTTATTAGTCAGTTTCTGACTACCTATAGTTTAGACGTGCAGCTATGAGCAGACTTTTATCTGCACAAACTGCCACCAAAGTGCGGGGTCTCAACTTTTTCAGATTAAATCAACAAATCTAACGATGTGATTAGCCAGAAATGTAATTTCACGCTTAGACTTCAATTTATGTTGGTCTACCAAAAGAATAGACCTTTTATTGAAACTATCACAAGAATTACATTAACATTTGTATCGATATTAGCTCTGATTTAATAACTACGTTGACAAGAATTCAAATTAAAACAAACAGACAATTAAAACTTAACTGTTGGCACAAAACTTGACAGATTAATAGCTTATGAAAAATAAGAAATAGGAGGAAGGAGTTCTGGAGCTAAGTTAAGCTAAAGTTGTTTACTTTGAACCAGACTGGGTGACACCGTTTCCCCCACACGAGCAGACTGGCTGGGCTCCCGCACGTTCAAACACACCACGGCTCTTTACCTGTTGGAGGTTCGTCTCTTGGAGACAAGAGTGGAGAAGTTTGTGGACACACACGTGGATGGGTTTGTCCAGTGGCCGTCCAGTTGGACTTCAGCGTGAGTGAGTGTGCTGATTCACGATACGAGGAACTCGCCTCCCTCGGCAGGGACCAACGGTCGAGCGCGCAGGCTGACTTTCAAAATAAAACTTTAGAAAACAAATTCTTCCAGAACAGTGACAGGATCACAGTAAGGCTTTGCTATGATCCTAGCGGAGACGTGGGTCGTTGACATAATGACCGGGCCGACTCCAGCTTTCCCAGGGAAGAGAAAACAGTTGCCAGTCGTTCTCCTCCAAAAACTCTAAACCAAAATCCAGGAAGTGCCCCTTAAGAAGGGGGTGTGACTTAGTCACATACTTCCTGCTGATTGGTTGTTGCACCCCTAGAGAGGGTGTGACTTTGCAAATGAGTGAGTTTGAGTGACAGATGATAGGGTAGACAAAACATAGAAAACATACGTGAGAAGATGCAGGTGCATGTGCACAAAGTCAGTACTTTGTTTTGAGAATCAATCAAGCAACTAAAAACAACGTTTCACTACGTCAAACTCACTCTGGTCGTCAGATTCCAACGTGTCACACACAAGAAAAACAGTTCTTAGCTTTATAACCGATGTCAATTAAATCCTGCAGATTTAAACGGTTGTTAAGGTTAGTTTTTGTTGTGGGTTTTATGCTTAGCGTTTCTAAGTTCTAGTTGGAACGGTTTCTTTTCGCAACTAGAATAGTTTAAACTGTTTAGTTTATTTACTATCCTGTGCTTGGACGACCTTCTTTTCCCATGAAGTCTGTGAGTTTGCGAGATCTTTGTCGTTTGTGGGGTTATTGAAATCTTTGTCCTTGACATGGGCATGGCCTAACATCACCCCCCTGTGGTCATGAGGGACCAAGCACACGGGTGTGGACGTCCGTCCATGGGCACGAGTTAGGATGCCATTGTTTAGTTTAAGCTGTTCGCGCAGTTTATGGGGAACCTTGTACAGGAACCTTATAGGTCTCGGCCAACGTACCTCTGTACGTTTACCTCTTTCTGCGTAATGCAGGTGTGTCACAACTGTCGGCGCCGTCGCAGGCGTGTCTCTGTCGTTGTGATGTATGTCTTCCCACTTCATGAATGAAGAGGTGCTCTTTGAGTCTGTAAGAACTATGTCATCTCTGAGTAGTTCTAGATTCAAATGCTCTTGAACCAAGGTTTCATAGAAAGCTTGGCTGATGACTGAATTACCTGTCCCAGAGGACAGCACAGCGTTCTCGGTGTGTGATCCTTGGATCTCTACACCGTCCTCTACCTGTGGTAGGAAGTGTGAGTCTGCCCCCCTTTTGTTTGAGGAGGGGTCCTCAACATCAGTAACAATGAAGTCCAAGTGACTGTCAGCGTGTTGTAGACTGTCACTACGTGGGCTCAGATGTCCTTGAACCAAGACTTCACTGAAAGCTTGGCTGTTTGCCAAATTACCTGTCCCACAGGACAGGACAGCGTCATCGGTGTGGGACTCTTGGATCTCCACACCTTTTTCTACCGGTGGTAGGCAGTGTCCAGTGAGCGCCGAAGGTGTCAGCTCGCAGAGGAGATCCTTGGGATGGGCCAGAGTCTGGTCCAATTGTTGAGTCTCCTCCGTCTCACCTGTATATGAAGGATCACTTACCGGGTTTGTGGTCTCGGTTGGGGAATCCCTTGTTACCCCAGCGGTACCTGTTGTTAGACAGTCAGTGTCCTGACCTTGGTAAGGTACCACGAATGGCAGTGGACTGCTCACTGTGGCCCACATCGTCTGATTGCCATAATTTATAATCGCTTCAAAGCGATTTATAAAATCTTGGCCAACCACAAATGGAGCCCGGAGTGAGTCTAGATCAGACACATATACCGGGTGGTATAGTGACATCTCGCCAATCTGCATGTGAACCATGGCTATTAGGGTTGTTCTCGTCTTTGCGAGGCCCAGTTGATCACCATAAGTGTCTTTCACAAAGGGTATTTGCCTGCCAACATCGTTAGCGGCGGTCCTTAGCTCCTCAAACAGTTTGGCTGACATGACAGACACGTCTGAGCCGCTAACCAGGAGTGCTTCTTGCTCTAGGACCCCTTCCAATGTGAGTGGGAGGTAAGCTCTCTTAGCTTTACCCCTTCTTACAAAGTGACACAGAAACCGTTCAGGTTTTTCCACACGTGTCTGTGTACGTGTGACTCTGTCCGTGTAATCATCGTCGCTGTCAGCATCATGATGGCTGTCTGCCTCATGACCTTCAGGATGTGGATTCTCAGCAATTTGTTTGCTGTCAGTATTTATGTCAGTGTTGACGTTGTTGATGTCAACTGTGTGCACTGAGTTGCAGCAAAAGGCAGTGCTGCGCGTCGCTTCATCAGGCGGAACAAGGTTGTTTGTGTTATCATCAAGGACAACGTCATACGTTGTGTCAGCGTGGTCAACCACTGTAACATTCAAATCATTTGACAAACAAACCACATCCTCAGTCACGTCCTCGCGCGGAGGCGCCGCTTCCATAATCTGGAGCATGTGTGACTCATTGCATGTCTCGAGCGGGGCAGGGGCAGGAGGGCCGCTTCTCGGGAGCACATGTCGGGACAGACCACTTTTCAAAGGGTCACGGTACCCAGACATCAACATCTCTCGAAGTTCACCCACAGTGAGATCCATGAGAGAACTCTTTTGGTTCGATCCGGACCATCTGGGTTCATCTGGAGGGCGAACACCTACCTTGTGTGGTTCTCTGCTCCTCTCAAGGTTTTCAACCTGAGGGGCAGGGGGTTCAGAACTCCTACAGCTCGTAGCACCATGCTGATGTATGTTATTATGAAAAACCTGTGACCTCTCGCACTTTGAAGGAGAGGGAACCTCTACTACTTCCTGCGAGTGGGATGTGACCTTTTGACCTGTACAACCCTCTGATGGTATCCTAGGTTGTATTTCGGCCTCAAAAACTGACGCAGCATATTGTCTTATCACTTCCATAGAATCTTTTTTGCAATCAACCTTGAAATGAACACATTTCATTTGAAAAGGCATAAGATTCATAATGAAAAGACGTTTAAACTCCATATTTTCCTCTAGTCCAGGAATAGTTTTGCCCCCGGAGTAGACCGAGATTAGCCTGTCGTAGAATGACAGGGGATTTTCCCACTTATCCTGACGGACGTTCTTAGCAGCTAAGTAATTAGCATACGAAGAGGCAGATTCCCCCAAAATGCGGGGAGCACGGGCAGGAATCCCAAGGCCCCCATCCATCCATCTAGGATAGATAGGAGAGGAGCCCCCCTCAGGTGGTTCACCTGTTTGAACGTCCATCTGTGTACTGATGTTCTGTGAAAAATCAAGTAAAGTGGGTCTCATATCGCAGCTTGCAAATATGCAAAGTGTATGAGCTGCTCAGAAAACATCCAAGATGTTAAATGAAATAAAAGTCAGTGATGTTTAGTAATTTGTCGACCTGTGACAAGGTCAAACAAAAACGGCTGTCGTTTTGAGATTTTTTGTGAAAAACCAAGACAAAAGAAGCCTCATGTGTGATATTTTAAACTTGCAGTTTAAAATAAAAATAAAAACAGACAGTTTGTTTTGCACAGAATCAATGATAAAATTGTCAAATTTTATCAACAACAGACATGTCTGTGTTAAATCTGTGTAACTGTCCTGCCATCAACATTTGATTATATGTGAAAATCAAATGAAAGGGTGCTGTGTGTACAATATCCTCAAAATGTATCCCGTGTAAAACAGGAACATTCAACATGTACAAATTACAGGAAGACTGCGTCTTCTAATGTAACCAGCAGGGGTCACAGCGCTGGAAGTGAGTTTATCACAGCGACTGTAATTTCTCTATCTGACCGCTATAGAGGCGCTGTTATCACCAGTGAGCGCAGCCGTAGCTTTCAGCCCACACAGACATCCAACACGGATGAAAAGCATCAATCAGACAGATCTAAAGCGTAACGTGATAAGCTCTAGAACCCAGGCTCACAAAAACGAAATCATGTGAGCAAAATCGGTTGAACTGTGAAACATTTTAAACTGCGTTTAAAAGAAATAAGGTCGGTCCTCATAAAACCGGCAAAATCGGTGTCACGTGACCTGGTCACATGGCGATCGGCAGTCAACAGAGCAACCGACTCAATCCACCCATTAAAATCTCAAAAACACCGCGATTAAACAGTCTTTTTAATGACAGTAATGGACAAACAAGCACGGAAACTCGTCTGAGATAAGCTGTGAAGTGAAAGTTGACGAGGAGCGGGCTTCACCCACTGCGCATGCGTCAACACTCACAGCGAAATCGACCAATCACAGTGAAGACAGAACTGTAGTTCTAAAACCCAAGTGTTCATGGGAAATTGTGTCTTCCAAACCTAACGCCGCCCACAAGCGACGTGCCGTTCGAGCGGTGCGTTCACGGACCTGCGGTCTTTTGAACTCCAGCGAGGAACGGACTTTTTAACGTTCTAAAACAGTCATAAATATCGCAAAACACCGCGGTTAAGCCAGTCTTCGACGATATTACGTGCATAGAACTCAAACAACACAAATAACCTGTTAGAAATGTGTGCAAAAATGAATCTGACAACCAGAGTCTACAGAAACCAACGTTCTTTGAACACAACACACAATGGACCAATCACAGCGTTTTAAGCAGCCATCTTGTCTCTCGGTACCGTTTAGCTTATAGCTCGACCCAAGGTTCTGGACTCTCTTCCACAAAATAAACGTATTTTTACACCGCAGAAAATACTGTCAATGAGCTGAAACACAACCAAGCTAACTCTCACGCCCCCAGGGGAGGCAGCACACTCAACTGTGTACAACAACGGACTTTACGTCAAACGGAACCGGACTACATCCGGTCCAAGCGAGTGGGTTTTCCCGAACCTCGGCTAGACACGTTGTAACAGAAAAAGGTAAAAATGGAGCAGCAAAGAGTGAAACAGACCTTCAACAATAAATCGCAGATGTAATAGAATGAAACAGGATCGTGACACGGCGGTCACCACAATGAAAAATGCACGCAGCCTCGTGACACGTAATGAAACGTCTCACAAGCACAGACAAAACATTTATCACTCAGCAGCTTCAAGCATTACGTTCAAATGTGAATGAAAAAATAATTCTAACGGGAAAATAATCCAGACAATGCCACGCTCAGCAACTCCCGGACACTCACCAGCCAAAACCACTCTATAAGTCCACAACCAGGATGCAAACTAATGCCAACAAACACCGTCAACAAAAATAAGCTACAAAAACAACTTATCAATTTAATCTTTCAGAAGACCGTCACGAGCCACCAATAAATGTAACAATATAGGAGTTATTAGTCAGTTTCTGACTACCTATAGTTTAGACGTGCAGCTATGAGCAGACTTTTATCTGCACAAACTGCCACCAAAGTGCGGGGTCTCAACTTTTTCAGATTACTGACTTACCTATAGTTTAGACGTGCAAGTCTGAGCAGACTTTATCTGCACAAACTTGCCACCAAGTTCACGGGGTCTCAACTTTTTCAGAATAAATCAACAAATCTAACGATGTGATTAGCCAGTAATGTAATTTCACGCTTAGACTTCAATTTATGTTGGTCTACCAAAAGAATAGACCTTTTATTGAAACTATCACAAGAATTACATTAACATTTGTATCGATATTAGCTCTGATTTAATAACTACGTTGACAAGAATTCAAATTAAAACAAACAGACAATTAAAACTTAACTGTTGGCACAAAACTTGACAGATTAATAGCTTATGAAAAATAAGAAATAGGAGGAAGGAGTTCTGGAGCTAAGTTAAGCTAAAGTTGTTTACTTTGAACCAGACTGGGTGACACCGTTTCCCCCACACGAGCAGACTGGCTGGGCTCCCGCACGTTCAAACACACCACGGCTCTTTACCTGTTGGAGGTTCGTCTCTTGGAGACAAGAGTGGAGAAGTTTGTGGACACACACGTGGATGGGTTTGTCCAGTGGCCGTCCAGTTGGACTTCAGCGTGAGTGAGTGTGCTGATTCACGATACGAGGAACTCGCCTCCCTCGGCAGGGACCAACGGTCGAGCGCGCAGGCTGACTTTCAAAATAAAACTTTAGAAAACAAATTCTTCCAGAACAGTGACAGGATCACAGTAAGGCTTTGCTATGATCCTAGCGGAGACGTGGGTCGTTGACATAATGACCGGGCCGACTCCAGCTTTCCCAGGGAAGAGAAAACAGTTGCCAGTCGTTCTCCTCCAAAAACTCTAAACCAAAATCCAGGAAGTGCCCCTTAAGAAGGGGGTGTGACTTAGTCACATACTTCCTGCTGATTGGTTGTTGCACCCCTAGAGAGGGTGTGACTTTGCAAATGAGTGAGTTTGAGTGACAGATGATAGGGTAGACAAAACATAGAAAACATACGTGAGAAGATGCAGGTGCATGTGCACAAAGTCAGTACTTTGTTTTGAGAACTGATTCATTGTTTGTAGAAAGGACGGGAGACCAAAAGCAAGCTATGTCTAGCACTTTTCCTTTGAAACAAAAACAGTTCAAACAAATACGAAGGATTGTTCCTTCAACTTTCGACACTTATTCTGCCTAGAGCAGAAAGTTCAAAGCATGATCATTCTGAGATGTTCTCTTAACTTTGTCATATTTAAAATATACCAGCTTGGTAAAATCATCATTGAAATGACAAAAATACTGTTTGATCAATTCTGAATTAACACACATTAAAGAGAAAGTTCAATCTGATTAATTAGTGTCCATTAATTCATAATAATTGTTAAAATATATAAGTGTCCATCTGTCTCCTTGAGGTTCAAGCAAGTGTAACACTGAGTGATTCAGAGAGGTGTAGAGAGGTGTACTTGAAGGTCAAGACAGAAATATCAGAGGCTAGGTGTATCACTACAGTCCCCCTTTTTGGAAGTCATCGCCTGTCCTTGGAGATGAGTTCCAACACGAAAGGATACCACCGAATGTCTCTGACCTCTATGTAATCCAGCAAGTGGAAAAAAAAAATTCAAAATTATACTCCCATAATGTTTTTGGAAATTCCATACTGTTCGTAGGTAATCCCATTGCGGCAAGCTTTTAATCCTTTGGAAAACATAGTCTGTTAACCCATGGAGAACTGAGTCTGTGATCCCTTGGAAAACAAAGTCTTATAATCCACAACGGTAAATCCACAACGATGGGGTTATTGATTTCATCAGCACCAATGGTTTTTAATCAGCATGTAGAGGGGATCCCTCGATTGAAGCAGAGGAGGCGGGCCTTGGATGAAGGTTGAAGACCAACGTTGGATCAGCAGGTCCCCACATCGAAGGTTGCAGGCTGGATGGCTTCCAGTCGGTGCCACCCTGGTTCAATGTGTCATGCAATTATGTGGTTTTAGGTGGGCTTATGATTGGGATTCTACATTAAGCCTTACCTATATGCACCTGGTATGTAAGCTATCATGGATTAGATCAGCTACAATTACCAATTAAGGGGTGGATCAATGCTGTAAAAATCAGAAATAGGGATCTATACCTATAGAAATGGGGAGGTCTTCTGTAACGAAGGCCTCTTCTTTCAAACTATTCCTCCATTCATTAATTAGTTTAGGTTAAACTAAAACGAAAAAATGAAACTAGTTTGGTCTAAATGTCTGTTGTCTTTTAGACGAACGACGCAAGATTTGGTAATCCCTAAAAATTTTGAAGTCTATGGCGAGACTCATCAAAATGAATAGATCTAGAATAGAAACGATCGAATCGGTTCTACCTAAATGATTGGGAGATCAGTGTAGATTATAGTACCTTAAGTAGTATTAATCTACTATGACTCATCAAAGATTGAGATCTTTAACAAAATGAACAGCATGTTGGCATAGTTAAAATCCATTTAAGTCTTCAACTAATCAACAATCAAAACCTCTTTTGGCTGGGAGTGTTCAGAAAACAATAACAACTTCAATAACAACAAAAGTAGCAATTAAGCAACTAAAAACAACGTTTCACTACGTCAAACTCACTCTGGTCGTCAGATTCCAACGTGTCACACACAAGAAAAACAGTTCTTAGCTTTATAACCGATGTCAATTAAATCCTGCAGATTTAAACGGTTGTTAAGGTTAGTTTTTGTTGTGGGTTTTATGCTTAGCGTTTCTAAGTTCTAGTTGGAACGGTTTCTTTTCGCAACTAGAATAGTTTAAACTGTTTAGTTTATTTACTATCCTGTGCTTGGACGACCTTCTTTTCCCATGAAGTCTGTGAGTTTGCGAGATCTTTGTCGTTTGTGGGGTTATTGAAATCTTTGTCCTTGACATGGGCATGGCCTAACATCACCCCCCTGTGGTCATGAGGGACCAAGCACACGGGTGTGGACGTCCGTCCATGGGCACGAGTTAGGATGCCATTGTTTAGTTTAAGCTGTTCGCGCAGTTTATGGGGAACCTTGTACAGGAACCTTATAGGTTTCGGCCAACGTACCTCTGTACGTTTACCTCTTTCTGCGTAATGCAGGTGTGTCACAACTGTCGGCGCCGTCGCAGGCGTGTCTCTGTCGTTGTGATGTATGTCTTCCCACTTCATGAATGAAGAGGTGCTCTTTGAGTCTGTAAGAACTATGTCATCTCTGAGTAGTTCTAGATTCAAATGCTCTTGAACCAAGGTTTCATTGAACGCTTGGCTGATGACTGAATTACCTGTCCCAGAGGACAGCACAGCGTTCTCGGTGTGTGATCCTTGGATCTCTACACCGTCCTCTACCTGTGGTAGGAAGTGTGAGTCTGCCCCCCTTTTGTTTGAGGAGGGGTCCTCAAAATCAGTAACAATGAAGTCCAAGTGACTGTCAGCGTGTTGTAGACTGTCACTACGTGGGCTCAGATGTCCTTGAACCAAGACTTCACTGAAAGCTTGGCTGTATGCCGAATTACCTGTCCCACAGGACAGTACAGCGTCATCGGTGTGGGACTCTTGGATCTCCACACCTTCTTCTACCTGTGGTAGGAAGTGGTCAGGGAGTGCTGAAGGTGTCAGCTCGCAGAGGAGGTCCTCGTGATGGGCCAGAGTCTGGTCCAACTGTTGAGTCTCCTCTGTCTCACCTGTAGTTGAAGGTTCACTTACCGGGTCTGTGGTCCTGGTTGGGGAATCCCATGTGACCTCAGCGGTACCTGTTGTTAGACAGTCAGTGTCCTGACCTTGGGGAGGTACCACGAATGGCAGTGGACTGCTCACTGTGGCCCACATTGTCTGATTGCCATAATTTATAATCGCTTCAAAGCGATTTATAAAATCTTGGCCAACCACAAATGGAGCCCGGAGTGAGTCAAGTTCAGACACATATACCGGGTGGTATAGTGACATCTCGCCAATCTGCATGTGAACCATGGCTATTAGGGTTGTTCTCGTCTTTGCGAGGCCTTGTTGCTCACCATAAGTGTATTTCACAAAGGGTATTTGCCTGCCAACATCGTTAGCGGCGGTCCTTAGCTCCTCAAACAGTTTGGCTGACATGACAGACACGTCTGAGCCGCTAACCAGGAGTGCTTCTTGCTCTAGGACCCCTTCCAATGTGAGTGGCAGGTAAGCTCTCTTAGCTATACCCCTTCTTACAAAGTGACACAGAAACCGTTCAGGTTTTTCCACACGTGTCTGTGTACGTGTGACTCTGTCCGTGTAATCATCGTCGCTGTCAGCATCATGATGGCTGTCTGCCTCATGACCTTCAGGATGTGGATTCTCAGCAATTTGTTTGCTGTCAGTATTTATGTCAGTGTTGACGTTGTTGTTGTCAACTGTGTGCACTGAGTTGTTGCAAAAGGCAGTGCTGCGCGTCGCTTCATCAGGTGGAACAAGGTTGTTTGTGTTATCATCAAGGACAACGTCATACGTTGTGTCAGCTTGGTCAACCACTGTAACATTCAAATCATTTGACAAACAAACCACATCCTCAGTCACGTCCTCGCGCGGAGGCGCCGCTTCCATAATCTGGAGCATGTGTGACTCATTGCATGTCTCGAGCGGGGCAGGGGCAGGAGGGCCGCTTCTCGGGAGCACATGTCGGGACAGACCACTTTTCAAAGGGTCACGGTACCCAGACATCAACATCTCTCGAAGTTCACCCACAGTGAGATCCATGAGAGAACTCTTTTGGTTCGATCCGGACCATCTGGGTTCATCTGGAGGGCGAACACCTACCTTGTGTGGTTCTCTGCTCCTCTCAAGGTTTTCAACCTGAGGGGCAGGGGGTTCAGAACTCCTACAGCTCGTAGCACCATGCTGATGTATGTTATTATGAAAAACCTGTGACCTCTCGCACTTTGAAGGAGAGGGAACCTCTACTACTTCCTGCGAGTGGGATGTGACCTTTTGACCTGTACAACCCTCTGATGGTATCCTAGGTTGTATTTCGGCCTCAAAAACTGACGCAGCATATTGTCTTATCACTTCCATGGAATCTTTTTTGCAATCAACCTTGAAATGAACACATTTCATTTGAAAAGGCATAAGATTCATAATGAAAAGACGTTTAAACTCCACTTTTTCCTCTAATCCAGGAACAGGTTTGCCCCCGGAGTAGACCGAGATTAGCCTGTCGTAGAATGACAGGGGATTTTCCCACTTATCCTGACGGACGTTCTTAGCAGCTAAGTAATTAGCATACGAAAAGGCAGATTCCCCCAAAATGCGGGGAGCACGGGCAGGAATCCCAAGGCCCCCATCCATCCATCTAGGATAGATAGGAGAGGAGCCCCCCTCAGGTGGTTCACCTGTTTGAACGTCCATCTGTGTACTGATGTTCTGTGAAAAATCAAATAAAGTGGGTCTCATATCGCAGCTTGCAAATATGCAAAGTGTATGAGCTGCTCAGAAAACATCCAAGATGTTAAATGAAATAAGTCAGTGATGTTTAGTAATTTGTCGACCTGTGACAAGGTCAAACAAAAACGGCTGTCGTTGTGAGATTTTTTGTGAAAAACCAAGACAAAAGAAGCCTCATGTGTGTTATTTTAAACTTGCAGTTTAAAATAAAAATAAAAACAGTTTGTTTTGCACAGAATCAATGATAAAAGTGTCAAATTTTATCAACAACAGACATGTCTGTATTAAATCTGTGTAACTGTTCTGCCATCAACATTTGATTATATGTGAAAATCAAATTAAAGTGTGCTGTGAGTACAATATTCTCAAAATGTTTCCCGTTTAAAACAGGAACATTTACGATGTACACATTACAGGAAGACTGCGTCTTCTAATGTAACCAGCAGGGGTCACAGCGCTGGAAGTGAGTTTATCACAGCGACTGTAATTTCTCTATCTGACCGCTATAGAGGCGCTGTTATCACCAGTGAGCGCAGCCGTAGCTTTCAGCCCACACAGACATCCAACATGGATGAAAAGCATCAATCAGACAGATCTAAAGCGTAACGTGATAAGCTCTAGAACCCAGGCTCACAAAACGAAATCATGTGAGCAAAATCGGTTGACTGTGAAACCTTTTAAACTGCGTTTAAAAGAAATAAGGTCGGTCCTCATAAAACCGGCAAAATCGGTGTCACGTGACCTGGTCACATGGCGATCGGCAGTTTTTCAGAGCAACCGGCTCTGTCCACCCACTAAAATCTCAAAAACACCGCGATTAAACAGTCTTTTCAAAGACAGTAATGGACAAACAAGCACGGAAACTCGTCTGGGACAAGTAGCAAGTGAAATTTGACGAGGAGCGGGGCTTCACCCACTGCGCATGCGTCAACACATACAGCGAAATCGACCAATCACAGCGAAGACAGAACTGTAGTTCTAAAACCCAAGTGTTCATGGGAAATTGTGTCTTCCAAACCCAACGCCACCCACTAGTGACGTGCCGTTCGAGCGGTGTGTTCACGGACCTGCGGTCGGTCGAACAAAAGCGTGGAACGGTCTTTTCAACGTTCTAAAACAGTCATAAATATCGCAAAACACCGCGGTTAAGCCAGTCTTCGACGATATTACGTGCATAGAACTCAAACAACACAAATAACCTGTTAGAAATGTGTGCAAAAATGAATCTGACAACCAGAGTCTACAGAAACCAACGTTCTTGAACGCGACACACAATGGACCAATCACAGCGTTTTAAGCAGCCATCTTGTCGGTACCGCTTAGCATTAGCTCGGCTCAAAGTACTGGACTCTCTTCCACAAAATAAACGTATTTTTACACCGCAGAAAATACTGTCAATGAGCTAAAACACAACCAAGCTAGCTCTCACGCCCCCAGGGGAGGCAGCACTCTAACTGTGTACAACCACGGACTTTACGTCCAACGGAACCGGAACACATCCGGTCCAAGCTAAGTGGGCTTTTCCCGAACCTCGGCAAACACGTTGTAACAGATTAGGTAAAATGGAGCAGCAAATTTGTGAAACAGACCTTCAACAGCAAACCGCAGATGTAACAAGATGAAGCAGTGGTGACACGGCGGTCACAAAATGAACAATGCAAGCAGCCTCGTGACACGTAATGAAACGTCTCACAAAAACAAACAAAACATTTATCACTCAGCAGCTTCAAACAGACGTTGAAATGTGAAATATCAAATAATTCTATCGGCAAAATAATCCAGACAATGCCACGATCAGCAACTCCCGGACACTCCACCAGCCAGAACTATTCTTATAAGACCAAAACCAGGATGCAAAACTAATGCCAACAACACCGTAACAAAAATAAGCTACAAAAACAACTTATCAATTTAATCTTTCAGCAGACCCGTACGCGGGCCACCAATAAATGTAACAATATAGGAGTTATTAGTCAGTTTACTGACTACCTATAGTTTAGACGTGCAGCTATGAGCAGACTTTTATCTGCACAAACTGCCACCAAAGTGCGGGGTCTCAACTTTTTCAGATTAAATCAACAAATCTTTCGATGTGATTAGCCAGAAATGTAATTTCACGCTTAGACTTCAATTTATGTTGGTCTACCAAAAGAATAGACCTTTTATTGAAACTATCACAAGAATTACATTAACATTTGTATCGATATTAGCTCTGATTTAATAACTACGTTGACAAGAATTCAAATTAAAACAAACAGACAGTTGGACCTTTCTGTTGGCACATTACTTAAAGTTTACCATGATGAAAATAAACATAAGGAGGAGTTTAAGGAGGAAAGATAAAAGATTGAAATGAAATGGTTGAATCTTATCTTGAGATGTTTAACCAGTGATAGCACCCTCTGCTCGGTTTCGGCTGGACGTCCGTCCCGTGATGAAACACTTTTACCTTCGTGAAGATGATCCTGTCTCAACTCCGGTAAATTAGTCAAGCCAGACGCGCATTCTGCTGCGTTTTACAGGCGACCACTTTCATCTTGCCACGGTCTCGTGAAGTCTGCGTCGGCCTCCCAGAGTGATGCCTGGTTCTGGTTTTGTTCAAGATAACTTCAGAAAGAGTGTCACCGCGTGACACTCGAAGTGGTTCACAGCTGACGTGCTGTTTGAACCTTTGCTGAAGACGTGGGCCTTTGGTGCCTGGCCGGAACGTACATCAGCTTGGAGAAAAACGTCCGTGCGTCTTCCCTTCTCCCTGAGAACTCTAAAACCCAGTGAGTGCTGAGAACTGAGTCCCAGCACGGAGACAAAACAAAAACCTGCAGGTGTGAAAACAGAGCACTCTCTGTTTAAGCACAGATGAATTGTTTTTAGAACGGACGGGAGACCGAAGATTAAGTTATGTCTAGAACTTCTCTTTCGTTCCAAAAACAGTTCAAATATGAAGAATTGTTCATTCAACTTTAGACACATTCTGCATAGAACAGACAGTTTAAAGCACGATCATTCTGAGATGTTCTCTTAACTTTGTCATATTTAAAATATACCAGCTTAGTAAAATCATCATTGAAATGACAAAAATACTGTTTGATCAATTCTGAATTAACACACATTAAAGAGAAAGTTCAATCTGATTAATTAGTGTCCATTAATTCATAATAATTGTTAAAATATATAAGTGTCCATCTGTCTCCTTGAGGTTCAAGCAAGTGTAACACTGAGTGATTCAGAGAGGTGTAGAGAGGTGTACTTGAAGGTCAAGACAGAAATATCAGAGGCTAGGTGTATCACTACAGTGACACAGAAGACGAAGACTTCAATGGTTTTGAATAAATAAATAAAAACCATAAAATAAATACAGTATCTGTTTCTGTCATCATTTTAAACTGAGACACGTTTTTTACTGTAATGTCAGCTAATAAAAATATATTTTTATGTGTTTATCTTTAAAGATAAATGATGAAAGACACAAAATATACAAAAATTATGTTCATTTATTAATGAAAAGTTCAACTAAGACACATCAAACAAAATACTGTAGTTTTTATGTGATAATCTTGTCAAAAGTCCTTCCAAACAATTTGGCAGCCAGTCCAAAATAATGTTCATTTATTAATGAAAAGTTCAACTAAGACACATCAAACAAAATACTGTAGTTTTTATGTGATAATCTTGTCAAAAGTCCTTCCAAACAATTTGGCAGCCAGTCCATTTTGGGCAAAACACCAGTTCACGTGAGGTGCGACCTATAGGCCGGTGCGACTTATAGGCCGGTGCGACTTATACGTTGATTTTTCCATTTAATTGGGCATAATTAGGTTGGTGCGACTTATACTCCGGTGCGACTTATACGCCAACGAATACGGTATGTGTATGTGTGTGTGCCCGAGTTACCTGTGTGACAGCACTGCTGAGTCGTTTGGTCAGCTCAGCAATCTGTCTCTCGGCCGACTCCACCTTCTCTCGCTCTCTATCCAGTTGCTCGTTTTGCTTGTCGTAATCTATCTGCAGGTTCTAAACACACACGCACACACACACACAAACAGGCAAATCTTCAATATTCATTTCTTGAACTCCTCAGTGAAGGCAGGCACGATGCCTCTCAGACATCAGCTGCCTTCACGTCTGGGACAAAACTCTCATTAGACACAACAGAGCGGTTTCCTCTTTAGTGGAGACACAGTTTTAAAGCACGACACAGTCTGGGGGGCTGTTTATGGAGCCCACTGGGAATAATATTACGTTTTGCCCAGAGCAAACCTCCACTTGCCAAAGAGCAACAAAATGTTAAGAAATGCATGAGGCAAATTAAATGTTTAATTTAAGTTTTACGTTAGATTTATTCAAATTATGGTAGGATTAAAGCTAAGCTTTCCATCTGATGTACCAGATACATTCATAATAATTCTGCTCTTTAAAAACATGTACAAAGGAAAAATAGAAAGAAAAAAAAAAACTTTGTAAACACTGCGTTGTGTTCTGACATTGACTAAATTACTTTTAACTTTACTGCAGGAAGTACTTTAAAGTCCTAGTTTTTTATCATGCGTTAGATCAATCGAGGTTTAACTAGTATTAAATATGA
>JBBPBX010075982.1:0-17223 GCA_038048925.1 Garcialebias charrua | reverse complement strand
GACGTAAATGAAATAGACCAAATTGTGACTTTGACCTAAAATGGCCGACTTCCTGTTGGCTTTGGACCATTGCTCCAAGAGACTTTTTTGTAGCTCCTGATGAGATACATATGTGTACCAAGTTTCATTATTCTAGGATAAAGCATGGTGTCAATAGACCTTTAAATGTCAAAGTTATAGCGTTTCGTTTGTTTCGGCGAGTACGCCAAGTTCACCGCTCCACTACGCCCCCTGAACATATACGAAAAGTCAATTTTTTTGATAACTTTTAAAGGCCCATGCCTTAACTGCATTCTGACCAAGTTTGAAGCCGATAGGTCGAACGCCTGAGAAGGAGTTCGTCAAAGTTCGACATGAGTAAAACTGAAAAATGACCAAAATTTGACCTTTGACCCAAAATGGCCGCCTACCTGTGCATTTTAGAGGGTACCCCCAATGTACTTTTTTTCTTGAATTGGGGAGATCTACATATGTTCCGAGTTTCAGATCTCTACGACTTACGGTTTTCCCCAACTCACGTTAGGGGGCGCTGTTGAGCAGTTAGGCCACGCCCACTTGCGATTACACCAGATTCATAAAATTTTCGTTGGGGGACAATTTTGGGTGAAGTTTGGTGAGTTTTTGAATATGTTAAAGGCTCCAAACGGCCGCGCGAAGTGACGGAAGAAGAATAATAATAATAATTAAAGCCGCAAGCGGCGTTGAGGCCCGAAGCAGCTTAGCGCCGCTCCGTCCTTATTGTGGTGAGCATGGGAACTCTAGCTAGTCCGCCCAGTCGCGATCATGGTGCGCATTTGCCAAATATTCAAAATCACATGCAAACTCCAGAGCTCTAGCATCGCCTGCTGGTCTTGTATTCGCCATGCTGCCACAACCACGCCCACATCCTCCAACAAAACCTTCAAGTGTTTTAAAACACATCAGATCAATGTATTATCTGTCTTCTAGCACAGGATCATCTTGACTATGTCAAGGGCGTGAGAGATAGAGTGGCTTTAAACCACCAGAAAGGTGTGAAATTTATGACCAAAACTACCTTTTGATCCAAAATGGCCGACTTCCTGTTGGTTTTGGACCAGGGTTCCAAGAGATTTTTTTGTAGGTCCTGACAATTTACACACGTATACCACGTTTCATAATTCTGGGATAAAGCATGGCTGGGGGCTGATTTTTAAACTAAATTCTAGGGGGCGCTCTGGAAGAATCAGGCCACGCCCACTACATATTGGACTGCAGTCCTGTCGAGGGATGGATAAATATAGATCTTAGTGAATTTGGTGCAGCTGGGAGCTTTTATTAGGAAGTTATTTTAGCTTGATGTTTCATGGAGAATGGCCAGATTTGAGGCTTGGCCACGCCCACATGCTTTGACATAGAAAAATTCTTTTGATAACTTTTGACCTTCAATGCCTCAAGGTAGTGCTGACCGAGTTTGACGCCTGGATCTCGAAAGCTCTAGGACGAGTTCGCTCAGATATGACGTCAATGAAATAGACCAAATTGTGACTTTGACCTAAAATGGCCGACTTCCTGTTGGCTTTGGACCATTGCTCCAAGAGACTTTTTTGTAGCTCCTGATGAGATACACATGTGTACCAAGTTTCATTATTCTGGGATAAAGCATGGCTGGGGGCTGTTTTTTTTAAATATTCTAGAGGGCGCTGTTGAGGAATTAGGCCACGCCCACCAAGTATTGCAATGGAATCCTGCAGGGGGGTGAACAAGGATCGATGTCAGTGAGTTTGGTGAAGCTGGGAGCTTATATTAGGAAGTTATTTTAGCTTGATGTTTCATGGAGAATGGCCAGATTTGAGGCTTGGCCACGCCCACATGCTTTGACATAGAAAAATTCTTTTGATAACTTTTGACCTTCAATGCCTCAAGATAGTGCTGACCGAGTTTGACGCCTGGATCTCGAAAGCTCTAGGACGAGTTCGCTCAGATATGACGTAAATGAAATAGACCAAATTGTGACTTTGACCTAAGGCCACGCCCACATGCTTTGACTTAGAAAAATTCTTTTGATAACTTTTGACCTTCAATGCCTCAAGATAGTGCTGACCGAGTTTGACGCCTGGATCTCGAAAGCTCTAGGACGAGTTCGCTCAGATATGACGTAATTGATGTTTCATGGAAAATGGCCAGATTTGAGGCTTGGCCACGCCCACATGCTTTGACATAGAAAAATTCTTTTGATAACTTTTGACCTTCAATGCCTCAAGATAGTGCTGACTGAGTTTGACCCCTGGATCTCGAAAGCTCTAGGACGAGTTCGCTCAGATATGACGTAAATGAAATAGACCAAATTTGACTTTGACCTAAGGCCACGCCCACATGCTTTGACTTAGAAAAATTCTTTTGATAACTTTTGACCTTCAATGCCTCAAGATAGTGCTGACCGAGTTTGACGCCTGGATCTCGAAAGCTCTAGGACGAGTTCGCTCAGATATGACGTAAATGAAATAGACCAAATTGTGACTTTGACCTAAAATGGCCGACTTCCTGTTGGCTTTGGACCATTGCTCCAAGAGACTTTTTTGTAGCTCCTGATGAGATACATATGTGTACCAAGTTTCATTATTCTAGGATAAAGCATGGTGTCAATAGACCTTTAAATGTCAAAGTTATAGCGTTTCGTTTGTTTCGGCGAGTACGCCAAGTTCACCGCTCCACCACGCCCCCTGAACATATACGAAAAGTCAATTTTTTTGATAACTTTTAAAGGCCCATGCCTTAACTGCATTCTGACCAAGTTTGAAGCCGATAGGTCGAACGCCTGAGAAGGAGTTCGTCAAAGTTCGACATGAGTAAAACTGAAAAATGACCAAAATTTGACCTTTGACCCAAAATGGCCGCCTACCTGTGCATTTTAGAGGGTACCCCCAATGTACTTTTTTTCTTGAATTGGGGAGATCTACATATGTTCCGAGTTTCAGATCTCTACGACTTACGGTTTTCCCCAACTCACGTTAGGGGGCGCTGTTGAGCAGTTAGGCCACGCCCACTTGCGATTACACCAGATTCATAAAATTTTCGTTGGGGGACAATTTTGGGTGAAGTTTGGTGAGTTTTTGAATATGTTAAAGGCCCCAAACGGCCACGCGAAGTGACGGAAAAAGAAGAATAATAATAATAATAATAATAATAATAATGAAGAAATCCTGCGATTACAATAGGCCTTCAGCAGAGCTTCGCTGCTTCGGGCCTAATGAAGAAATCGAGCGATTACAATAGGCCTTCAGCAGAGCTTCGCTGCTTCGGGCCTAATAATAATGAAGAAATCGAGCGATTACAATAGGCCTTCAGCAGAGCTTCGCTGCTTCGGGCCTAATAATGAAGAAATCCTGCGATTACAATAGGCCTTCAGCAGAGCTTCGCTGCTTCGGGCCTAATTAAAGCTGCAAGCAGCATTGAGGCCCGAAGCAGCTTAGCGCCGCTCGGACCTTATTGAGGCGACCGCGCGAGCTCCAGCTCGTCCGCTCGGTCGCCATTTCGAAGTCTCTCGTGTCTACTCCGCACCAGGGGTGCACACACACAATAAATCTGGTTCAGATCAGATGATGTCTCACTGAGATATAACAGTTTGAATAATCTAGGGGGCGCTCTGGAGTCACATGTTAAACCACAATATCAATGTGTCCACAAGGTCTCACTGATGATACACGATAAATCTGGTTCAGATCGGATGATGTCTCACTGAGATAGAACAGTTTGAATAATCTAGGGGGCGCTATGTAGTTATATGTTAAACCACAATATCAATGTGTCCACAAGGGCTCACTGATTATTCACAATAAATTTGGTTCAGATCGGATGATATATCACTGAGATATAACTATAGAAATAATGTAGGGGGCGCACTTGAGTCAAATGTTAGCCCACCATATCAATGTGTCCACAAGGGCTCACTGATGATGCACAATAAATCTGGTTCAGATCGGATGATGTATCACTGAGATATAACAGTTTGAATAATCTAGGGGGCGCTCTGGAGTCATATGTTAAACAACAATATCAATGTGTCCACAAGGTCTCACTGATTATGCACAATAAATCTGGTTCAGATCGGATGATGTATCACTGAGATGGGACTATAGAAATAATGTAGGGGACGCATGAAGCGCAAGTTTGAGGCCTGGCCACGCCCCTTTAGCATAAATGAAAACGCAAACTTTTGATAACTTTTACTGTCCAATGTGTTAAGGGAATGTTAACCAAGTTTAAAGGCAATCCTTCAAAATGGGCCGAACGCGATGACGTCCGAGTCGCCCTCGTGAACCGTTCCCCTGCCCGGTGAGTGCTTGGAGAGTACCTCCGTGACCTTCAGCAGGCCAAAAATTTTACATTGACCGAGGCCTTTGAGCTTGACATATGTCGTCTGGGGGTTCACCCTGAGCGCAACGATACCTCCGTTGGGTCTGTACGACCTTCCTACGCGAAATGGCGGCAAGGTCACGGTAGAGGTCACGAGGGGGTCTTTGTGCCCGTTTGGCGCCCTTTTGACCTAGAGATCCCAAATTTGGGTGAGATGGTCACCACGCTGAGCCGAACAAGTGTGTAAAATTTGGTGAGGGTCCGAGAGGTCAAATTTTTTTAAATCGACCAAGGCCTTTGAGCTTGACATATGTCGTCCGGGGGGTCACCCCGAGCGCAACGATACCTCCGCTGCGTCCGAAGGACCTTCCTACGCGAAATGGTGGCAAGGTCACGGTAAAGGTCACGAGGGGGGTCTTTGTGCCCGTTCGGCGCCCTTTTGACCTAGAGATCCCAAATTTGGGTGAGATGGTCACCACGCAGAGCCGAACAAGTCTGTAAAATTTGGTGAGGATCCGAGAGGTCAAAAAATTTCCCATCAACCCAGATCTTTGAGCTTGATATATGTCGTCCGGAAGGTCACCCCGAGCGTAACGATACTTCACCTGGGTCTGTGCAACCTTCCTCTGGGAAGTGGTGACCAAAAAACTGTAAGGGCCACAAGAATGTCACAGGGGCCTATGGACCCTTGAGACGAACCACCCACGCGCACGGGACCCAAAAAAAACACTTTTGCAAAAATTTCATGTAATACCATTTTTGACCACAAGGGGGACGCCCTAGAGCCCCGGGGGTGGGTTTCGGGAAGTTACGGGGGTCCCGATAGTCAAAATGGAGGGGTCACTTAAAAACCCCATAGGGATGTATTGGTCGTGCCCCCTATTACCCTTAGAGGTGTTTGTTTAAATACGAAATTCAAAAACATCGGAAAATGACCTTTGACCCAAAATGGCCGACTTTGTTTTTGTTTTGGACCAGGGTTCCAAGAGACTTTTTTGTAGGTCCTGATAATTTACACATGTATACCACGTTTCATAATTCTGGGATAAAGCATGGCTGGGGGCTGATTTTTAAACTAAATTCTAGGGGGCGCTCTGGAAGAATCAGGCCACGCCCACTACATATTGGACTGCAGTCCTGTCGAGGGATGGATAAATATAGATCTTAGTGAATTTGGTGTAGCTGGGAGCTTCTATTAGGAAGTTATTTTAGCTTGATGTTTCATGGAGAATGGCCAGATTTGAGGCTTGGCCACGCCCACATGCTTTGACATAGAAAAATTATTTTGATAACTTTTGACCTTCAATGCCTCAAGATAGTGCTGACCGAGTTTGACGCCTGGATCTCGAAAGCTCTAGGACGAGTTCGCTCAGATATGACGTAAATGAAATAGACCAAATTGTGACTTTGACCTAAGGCCACGCCCACATGCTTTGACATAGAAAAATTCTTTTGATAACTTTTGACCTTCAATGCCTCAAGATAGTGCTGACCGAGTTTGATGCCTGGATCTCGAAAGCTCTAGGACGAGTTCGCTCAGATATGACGTAAATGAAATAGACCAAATTGTGACTTTGACCTAAAATGGCCGACTTCCTGTTGGCTTTGGACCATTGCTCCAAGAGACTTTTTTGTAGCTCCTGATGAGATACACATGTGTACCAAGTTTCATTATTCTAGGATAAAGCATGGTGTCAATAGACCTTTAAATGTCAAAGTTATAGCGTTTTGTTTGTTTCGGCGAGTACGCCAAGTTCACCGCTCCACCACGCCCCCTGAACATATACGAAAAGTCAATTTTTTTGATAACTTTTAAAGGCCCATGCCTTAACTGCATTCTGACCAAGTTTGAAGCCGATAGGTCGAACGCCTGAGAAGGAGTTCGTCAAAGTTCGACATGAGTAAAACTGAAAAATGACCAAAATTTGACCTTTGACCCAAAATGGCCGCCTACCTGTGCATTTTAGAGGGTACCTCCAATGTACTTTTTTTCTTGAATTGGGGAGATCTACATATGTACCGAGTTTCAGATCTGTACGACTTACGGTTTTCCCCAACTCACGTTAGGGGGCGCTGTTGAGCAGTTAGGCCACGCCCACTTGCGATTACACCAGAATCATAAAATTTTAGTTGGGGGACAATTTTGGGTGAAGTTTGGTGAGTTTTTGAATATGTTAAAGGCCCCAAACGGCCGCACGAAGTGACGGAAAAAGAAGAAGAATAATAATAATAATAATTAAAGCCGCAAGCGGCGTTGAGGCCCGAAGCAGCTTAGCGCCGCTCCGTCCTTATTGTGGTGAGCATGGGAACTCTAGCTAGTCCGCCCAGTCGCGATCATGGTGCGCATTTGCCAAATATTCAAAATCACATGCAAACTCCAGAGCTCTAGCATCGCCTGCTGGTCTTGTATTCGCCATGCTGCCACAACCACGCCCACATCCTCCAACAAAACCTTCAAGTGTTTTAAAACACATCAGATCAATGTATTATCTGTCTTCTAGCACAGGATCATCTTGACTATGTCAAGGGCGTGAGAGATAGAGTGGCTTTAAACCACCAGAAAGGTGTGAAATTTATGACCAAAACTACCTTTTGATCCAAAATGGCCGACTTCCTGTTGGTTTTGGACCAGGGTTCCAAGAGATTTTTTTGTAGGTCCTGACAATTTACACACGTATACCACGTTTCATAATTCTGGGATAAAGCATGGCTGGGGGCTGATTTTTAAACTAAATTCTAGGGGGCGCTCTGGAAGAATCAGGCCACGCCCACTACATATTGGACTGCAGTCCTGTCGAGGGATGGATAAATATAGATCTTAGTGAATTTGGTGCAGCTGGGAGCTTTTATTAGGAAGTTATTTTAGCTTGATGTTTCATGGAGAATGGCCAGATTTGAGGCTTGGCCACGCCCACATGCTTTGACATAGAAAAATTCTTTTGATAACTTTTGACCTTCAATGCCTCAAGGTAGTGCTGACCGAGTTTGACGCCTGGATCTCGAAAGCTCTAGGACGAGTTCGCTCAGATATGACGTCAATGAAATAGACCAAATTGTGACTTTGACCTAAAATGGCCGACTTCCTGTTGGCTTTGGACCATTGCTCCAAGAGACTTTTTTGTAGCTCCTGATGAGATACACATGTGTACCAAGTTTCATTATTCTGGGATAAAGCATGGCTGGGGGCTGTTTTTTTTAAATATTCTAGAGGGCGCTGTTGAGGAATTAGGCCACGCCCACCAAGTATTGCAATGGAATCCTGCAGGGGGGTGAACAAGGATCGATGTCAGTGAGTTTGGTGAAGCTGGGAGCTTATATTAGGAAGTTATTTTAGCTTGATGTTTCATGGAGAATGGCCAGATTTGAGGCTTGGCCACGCCCACATGCTTTGACATAGAAAAATTATTTTGATAACTTTTGACCTTCAATGCCTCAAGATAGTGCTGACCGAGTTTGACGCCTGGATCTCGAAAGCTCTAGGACGAGTTCGCTCAGATATGACGTAAATGAAATAGACCAAATTGTGACTTTGACCTAAGGCCACGCCCACATGCTTTGACTTAGAAAAATTCTTTTGATAACTTTTGACCTTCAATGCCTCAAGATAGTGCTGACCGAGTTTGACGCCTGGATCTCGAAAGCTCTAGGACGAGTTCGCTCAGATATGACGTAATTGATGTTTCATGGAAAATGGCCAGATTTGAGGCTTGGCCACGCCCACATGCTTTGACATAGAAAAATTCTTTTGATAACTTTTGACCTTCAATGCCTCAAGATAGTGCTGACTGAGTTTGACCCCTGGATCTCGAAAGCTCTAGGACGAGTTCGCTCAGATATGACGTAAATGAAATAGACCAAATTTGACTTTGACCTAAGGCCACGCCCACATGCTTTGACTTAGAAAAATTCTTTTGATAACTTTTGACCTTCAATGCCTCAAGATAGTGCTGACCGAGTTTGACGCCTGGATCTCGAAAGCTCTAGGACGAGTTCGCTCAGATATGACGTAAATGAAATAGACCAAATTGTGACTTTGACCTAAAATGGCCGACTTCCTGTTGGCTTTGGACCATTGCTCCAAGAGACTTTTTTGTAGCTCCTGATGAGATACATATGTGTACCAAGTTTCATTATTCTAGGATAAAGCATGGTGTCAATAGACCTTTAAATGTCAAAGTTATAGCGTTTCGTTTGTTTCGGCGAGTACGCCAAGTTCACCGCTCCACCACGCCCCCTGAACATATACGAAAAGTCAATTTTTTTGATAACTTTTAAAGGCCCATGCCTTAACTGCATTCTGACCAAGTTTGAAGCCGATAGGTCGAACGCCTGAGAAGGAGTTCGTCAAAGTTCGACATGAGTAAAACTGAAAAATGACCAAAATTTGACCTTTGACCCAAAATGGCCGCCTACCTGTGCATTTTAGAGGGTACCCCCAATGTACTTTTTTTCTTGAATTGGGGAGATCTACATATGTTCCGAGTTTCAGATCTCTACGACTTACGGTTTTCCCCAACTCACGTTAGGGGGCGCTGTTGAGCAGTTAGGCCACGCCCACTTGCGATTACACCAGATTCATAAAATTTTCGTTGGGGGACAATTTTGGGTGAAGTTTGGTGAGTTTTTGAATATGTTAAAGGCCCCAAACGGCCGCGCGAAGTGACGGAAAAAGAAGAAGAATAATAATAATAATAATTAAAGCCGCAAGCGGCGTTGAGGCCCGAAGCAGCTTAGCGCCGCTCCGGCCTTATTGTGGTGAGCGTGGGAACTCTAGCTAGTCCGCCCAGTCGCGATTAAGGTTGCGCATTTGCCAAATATTCAAAATCACATGCAAACTCCAGAGCTCTAGCATCGCCTGCTGGTCTTGTATTCGCCATGCTGCCACAACCACGCCCACATCCTCCAACAAAACCTTCAAGTGTTTTAAAATACATCAGATCAATGTATTATCTGTCTTCTAGCACAGGATCATCTTGACTATGTCAAGGGCGTGAGAGATAGAGTGGCTTTAAACCACCAGAAAGGTGTGAAATTTATGACCAAAACTACCTTTTGATCCAAAATGGCCGACTTCCTGTTGGTTTTGGACCAGGGTTCCAAGATACTTTTTTGTAGGTCCTGACAATTTACACATGTATACCACGTTTCATAATTCTGGGATAAAGCATGGCTGGGGGCTGATTTTTAAAATAAATTCTAGGGGGCGCTCTGGAAGAATCAGGCCACGCCCACTACATATTGGACTGCAGTCCTGTCGAGGGATGGATAAATATAGATCTTAGTGAATTTGGTGTAGCTGTGAGCTTATATTAGGAAGTTATTTTAGCTTGATGTTTCATGGAGAAAGGCCAGATTTGAGGCTTGGCCACGCCCACATGCTTTGACATAGAAAAATTATTTTGATAACTTTTGACCTTCAATGCCTCAAGATAGTGCTGACCGAGTTTGACGCCTGGATCTCGAAAGCTCTAGGACGAGTTCGCTCAGATATGACGTAATTGATGTTTCATGGAAAATGGCCAGATTTGAGGCTTGGCCACGCCCACATGCTTTGACATAGAAAAATTCTTTTGATAACTTTTGACCTTCAATGCCTCAAGATAGTGCTGACTGAGTTTGACCCCTGGATCTCGAAAGCTCTAGGACGAGTTCGCTCAGATATGACGTAAATGAAATAGACCAAATTTGACTTTGACCTAAGGCCACGCCCACATGCTTTGACTTAGAAAAATTCTTTTGATAACTTTTGACCTTCAATGCCTCAAGATAGTGCTGACCGAGTTTGACGCCTGGATCTCGAAAGCTCTAGGACGAGTTCGCTCAGATATGACGTAAATGAAATAGACCAAATTGTGACTTTGACCTAAAATGGCCGACTTCCTGTTGGCTTTGGACCATTGCTCCAAGAGACTTTTTTGTAGCTCCTGATGAGATACATATGTGTACCAAGTTTCATTATTCTAGGATAAAGCATGGTGTCAATAGACCTTTAAATGTCAAAGTTATAGCGTTTCGTTTGTTTCGGCGAGTACGCCAAGTTCACCGCTCCACTACGCCCCCTGAACATATACGAAAAGTCAATTTTTTTGATAACTTTTAAAGGCCCATGCCTTAACTGCATTCTGACCAAGTTTGAAGCCGATAGGTCGAACGCCTGAGAAGGAGTTCGTCAAAGTTCGACATGAGTAAAACTGAAAAATGACCAAAATTTGACCTTTGACCCAAAATGGCCGCCTACCTGTGCATTTTAGAGGGTACCCCCAATGTACTTTTTTTCTTGAATTGGGGAGATCTACATATGTTCCGAGTTTCAGATCTCTACGACTTACGGTTTTCCCCAACTCACGTTAGGGGGCGCTGTTGAGCAGTTAGGCCACGCCCACTTGCGATTACACCAGATTCATAAAATTTTCGTTGGGGGACAATTTTGGGTGAAGTTTGGTGAGTTTTTGAATATGTTAAAGGCCCCAAACGGCCGCGCGAAGTGACGGAAAAGAAGAATAATAATAATAATGAAGAAATCGAGCGATTACAATAGGCCTTCAGCAGAGCTTCGCTGCTTCGGGCCTAATAATGAAGAAATCCTGCGATTACAATAGGCCTTCAGCAGAGCTTCGCTGCTTCGGGCCTAATTAAAGCTGCAAGCAGCATTGAGGCCCTCGCAGCTTAGCGCAGCTCCGGCCTTATTGCGGCGACCTCGTGAGCTCCAGCTGGTCCGATCGGTCGCCACCTCAAAGTCTCTCGTGCCCATCCAGCACCAGTTTGCCAAGAACAATTAGCGAACAACAACAATATATACGTGTTTAGAAGTGCTGACAGATGATACATAGTAAACGTGGAACAGATCACATGATCTAGCAATGAGATGTAACAGTTGGAAAAATAATGTATGGGGCACACTGGAGTCATCTGTTAAACCATAGTATCAAAGTGTGTAGAAGTGATCAGCCCTTTGTGAATAGCAAACAACCCTTTGGGTTGTTTTTACAATGGGTGCTAACGATCCATTGTTAAGATGATGGTCATCCATCATGTGAGCAACTGGTTTCAGCAGTCACCAGCAAACTGGTTGATCCACTTTGAAAGGGTGCTAAGACTGAGCTGAATATCAGACTTAGCTTTTTTAGAGTTTTCTACCTGGATTATTGAGCATGTATCAGGGGAAAATTAAACATGTTTTAAAATCAATTTTGGAGCATTTAGAATTGATTCTGAATCGCCAAGACAAAGAATCTAGATTTAAAAAAACGATTTTTTCCCTTCATCCTTATTGACATATAACAGTTTGAATTATGTAGGTGGTGCACTGAAGTCAAAATTTACACAACAATATCAATGCGTTTAGAACTGCTCCCTGATGACGCAGAATAAATCTGGTACAGATCGAATGATGTATCACTGAGATCTAACAGTTTGAATAATCTAGGGGCGCTCTAGAGTCATATGTTAATCCACAATATCAATGTGTGTAGACTAGGGATGGGGCCGATCGGATCCAGTATCGATATCGGTATCCGATACCAGCATAGTTTCAGTATCTGGTATCGGTTCCAACCTGCCGATATTTCCGATACTTTCCAGATGTCAGAGAGGAAGTGCTTTGCACCATACTCTGTGACTTCTGTCTTAACATTGTGTGAGATAAATCCAAAGAAGACACTCTGAGCCTCACTGTAGTAACTCACAAATTAATGGCATACAAGAGACAGGTCTCTTCCACAGACATCCTTCTGACTCATGGTGCAAGGAACACTAGTCTAAAATACTGCTAAAGATTAGATTATGGGAAATGATCACAGTCTACTCCCCAGATTTTAGTTTTATTTTTGATTTTTGCACTATATGAGTTATAATTCTTGTTGAATTTGATCAACAGATACAGATTTAATCTATAATTGAACACTAATATACCGCAAAGCATTCTGGGTAATGCCGTTTTTTAGTTTCGTTTTTGAATAGTGGCACTATGAGTTGTAATTCTTGTTGGTTTTGATCAACAGATACAGATTTAAACAATACTGTACATTGAATTTACATTTATAAATTCAATGCATAGTTTAAATCTGTATCTGTTGATCAAAACCAACAAGAATTACAAGTCATAGTGCCACTATTCAAAAACGAAACTTAAAAACGGCCTTACCCAGAATGCTTTGCGGTATGTTAGTGTTCAATTATAGATTAAATCTGTATCTGTTGATCAAATTCAACAAGAATTACAACTCATATAGTGCCACAATCAAAAATAAAAATAAAAACTGGGGAGTAGACTGTGATCATTTCCCATAATCTAATCTTTAGCAGTATTTTAGACTAGTGTTCCTTGCACCATGAGTCAGAAGGACGTCTGTGGAAGAGACCTGTCTCTTGTATGCCATTAGTTTGTGAATTACTGTAGTGAGGCTCAGAGTGTCTTCTTTGGGTTTACCTTACACAATGTTAAAGCGGAATTCATAGAATTTTGTGCAACAAATGACTCTCACTTAAATAATTTTATTATTGCGGTCTCGTTTACTTCAACACTGATATCGGATCGGTAAAGTATCGGTATCGATCGATACCCAGTTTCAAAGTATCGATATCGGATCGGAAGTGAGAAATGTGGATCGGTGCATCCCTAGTGTAGACGTGCTCACTGATGAAGTACAATAAATCTCGTGCAGATCGGATAATGTATCTCTGAGATATACCACGCTGAACAAGTTTCTGGTGTTATCTCACATGCTAACGGGTGATGCTAATGCTAAGCTAACTAGCATGCTAGGCTAACACCTTATTTTCCAACCAAACTTACACAGGTGACTCAACAGACCACGCTGAACAAGTTTCTGGTGTTATCTCACATGCTAACGGGTAATGCTAATGCTAAGCTAACTAGCATGCTAGGCTAACACCTTATTTTCCAACCAAACTTACACAGGTGACTCAACAGACCACGCTGAACAAGTTTCTGGTGTTATCTCACATGCTAACGGGTGATGCTAATGCTAAGCTAACTAGCATGCTAGGCTAACACCTTATTTTCCAACCAAACTTACACAGGTGACTCAACAGACCACGCTGAACAAGTTTCTGGTGTTATCTCACATGCTAACGGGTGATGCTAATGCTAAGCTAACTAGCATGCTAGGCTAACACCTTATTTTCCAACCAAACTTAGAAGTACTGTGTAGAAGTACTCACTGATGAACCACACTAAATCTCGTGCAGATCGGATAATGTATCACTAAGATATAACTGTAGTAATAATATAGGGGGCGCTATGGAGTAAAACTTTACATACCATTATCAATGTGTGTCGAAGTGTTCACTGATAAAGCACAATAAATCTGGTTCAGATCGGATGATGTATCACTGAGATATAACTATAGACATAATGTAGGGGGCGCACTTGAGTCAAAAGGTGTGAAATTTATGACCAAAACTACCTTTTGACCCAAAATGGCCGACTTCCTGTTGGTTTTGGACCAGGGTTCCAAGAGACTTTTTTGTAGGTCCTGACAATTTACAAATGTATACCACGTTTCATAATTCTGGGATAAAGCATGGCTGGGGGCTGATTTTTAAACTAAATTCTAGGGGGCGCTCTTGAAGAATCAGGCCACGCCCACTACATATTGGACTGCAGTCCTGTCGAGGGATGGAGAAATATAGATCTTATGGAGAAATATAGATCTTAGTGACTTTGGTGCAGCTGGGAGCTTATATTAGGAAGTTATTTTAGCTTGATGTTTCATGGAGAATGGCCAGATTTGAGGCTTGGCCACGCCCACATGCTTTGACATAAAAAATTCTTTTGATAACTTTTGACCTTCAATGCCTCAAGATAGTGCTGACCGAGTTTGACGCCTGGATCTCGAAAGCTCTAGGACGAGTTCGCTCAGATATGACGTAAATGAAATAGACCAAATTTGACTTTGACCTAAGGCCACGCCCACATGCTTTGACTTAGAAAAATTCTTTTGATAACTTTTGACCTTCAATGCCTCAAGATAGTGCTGACCGAGTTTGATGCCTGGATCTCGAAAGCTCTAGGACGAGTTCGCTCAGATATGACGTAAATGAAATAGACCAAATTGTGACTTTGACCTAAAATGGCCGACTTCCTGTTGGCTTTGGACCATTGCTCCAAGAGACTTTTTTGTAGCTCCTGATGAGATACATATGTGTACCAAGTTTCATTATTCTAGGATAAAGCATGGTGTCAATAGACCTTTAAATGTCAAAGTTATAGCGTTTCGTTTGTTTCGGCGAGTACGCCAAGTTCACCGCTCCACTACGCCCCCTGAACATATACGAAAAGTCAATTTTTTTGATAACTTTTAAAGGCCCATGCCTTAACTGCATTCTGACCAAGTTTGAAGCCGATAGGTCGAACGCCTGAGAAGGAGTTCGTCAAAGTTCGACATGAGTAAAACTGAAAAATGACCAAAATTTGACCTTTGACCCAAAATGGCCGCCTACCTGTGCATTTTAGAGGGTACCTCCAATGTACTTTTTTTCTTGAATTGGGGAGATCTACATATGTTCCGAGTTTCAGATCTCTACGACTTACGGTTTTCCCCAACTCACGTTAGGGGGCGCTGTTGAGCAGTTAGGCCACGCCCACTTGCGATTACACCAGATTCATAAAATTTTCGTTGGGGGACAATTTTGGGTGAAGTTTGGTGAGTTTTTGAATATGTTAAAGGCTCCAAACGGCCGCGCGAAGTGACGGAAGAAGAATAATAATAATAATTAAAGCCGCAAGCGGCGTTGAGGCCCGAAGCAGCTTAGCGCCGCTCGGACCTTATTGAGGCGACCGCGCGAGCTCCAGCTCGTCCGCTCGGTCGCCATTTCGAAGTCTCTCGTGTCTACTCCGCACCAGGGGTGCACACGCACAATAAATCTGGTTCAGATCGGATGATGTCTCACTGAGATATAACAGTTTGAATAATCTAGGGGGCGCTCTGGAGTCACATGTTAAACCACAATATCAATGTGTCCACAAGGTCTCACTGATGATACACAATAAATCTGGTTCAGATCGGATGATGTCTCACTGTGATATAACAGTTTGAATAATCTAGGGGGCGCTATGGAGTTATATGTTAAACCACATTATCAATGTGTCCACAAGGGCTCACTGATTATTCACAATAAATTTGGTTCAGATCGGATGATGTATCACTGAGATATAACTATAGAAATAATGTAGGGGGCGCACTTGAGTCAAATGTTAGCCCACCATATCAATGTGTCCACAAGGGCTCACTGATGATGCACAATAAATCTGGTTCAGATCGGATGATGTATCACTGAGATATAACAGTTTGAATAATCTAGGGGGCGCTCTGGAGTCATATGTTAAACAACAATATCAATGTGTCCACAAGGTCTCACTGATTATGCACAATAAATCTGGTTCAGATCGGATGATGTATCACTGAGATGGGACTATAGAAATAATGTAGGGGACGCATGAAGCGCAAGTTTGAGGCCTGGCCACGCCCCTTTAGCATAAACGAAAACGCAAACTTTTGATAACTTTTACTGTCCAATGTGTTAAGGGCATGTTAACCAAGTTTAAAGGCAATCCTTCAAAATCACTAAGAGGAGTTTGTTTAAATACGCAATTCAAAAACATCGGAAAATGACCTTTGACCCAAAATGGCCGACTTTGTTTTTGTTTTGGACCAGGGTTCCAAGAGACTTTTTTGTAGGTCCTGACAATTTACACATGTATACCACGTTTCATAATTCTGGGATAAAGCATGGCTGGGGGCTGATTTTTAAACTAAATTCTAGGGGGCGCTCTGGAAGAATCAGGCCACGCCCACTACATATTGGACTGCAGTCCTGTCGAGGGATGGATAAATATAGATCTTAGTGAATTTGGTGTAGCTGGGAGCTTATATTAGGAAGTTATTTTAGCTTGATGTTTCATGGAGAATGGCCAGATTTGAGGCTTGGCCACGCCCACATGCTTTGACATAGAAAAATTCTTTTGATAACTTTTGACCTTCAATGCCTCAAGATAGTGCTGACCGAGTTTGACGCCTGGATCTCGAAAGCTCTAGGACGAGTTCGCTCAGATATGACGTAATTGATGTTTCATGGAAAATGGCCAGATTTGAGGCTTGGCCACGCCCACATGCTTTGACATAGAAAAATTCTTTTGATAACTTTTGACCTTCAATGCCTCAAGATAGTGCTGACTGAGTTTGACCCCTGGATCTCGAAAGCTCTAGGACGAGTTCGCTCAGATATGACGTAAATGAAATAGACCAAATTTGACTTTGACCTAAGGCCACGCCCACATGCTTTGACTTAGAAAAATTCTTTTGATAACTTTTGACCTTCAATGCCTCAAGATAGTGCTGACCGAGTTTGACGCCTGGATCTCGAAAGCTCTAGGACGAGTTCGCTCAGATATGACGTAAATGAAATAGACCAAATTGTGACTTTGACCTAAAATGGCCGACTTCCTGTTGGCTTTGGACCATTGCTCCAAGAGACTTTTTTGTAGCTCCTGATGAGATACATATGTGTACCAAGTTTCATTATTCTAGGATAAAGCATGGTGTCAATAGACCTTTAAATGTCAAAGTTATAGCGTTTCGTTTGTTTCGGCGAGTACGCCAAGTTCACCGCTCCACTACGCCCCCTGAACATATACGAAAAGTCAATTTTTTTGATAACTTTTAAAGGCCCATGCCTTAACTGCATTCTGACCAAGTTTGAAGCCGATAGGTCGAACGCCTGAGAAGGAGTTCGTCAAAGTTCGACATGAGTAAAACTGAAAAATGACCAAAATTTGACCTTTGACCCAAAATGGCCGCCTACCTGTGCATTTTAGAGGGTACCCCCAATGTACTTTTTTTCTTGAATTGGGGAGATCTACATATGTTCCGAGTTTCAGATCTCTAC
>JBBPBX010075981.1:0-17224 GCA_038048925.1 Garcialebias charrua | reverse complement strand
CACTCACCAGTGTTGCCAGATTGGGCGGTTCACCGCGATTTTCCTTCTTACTTTTGCGGGTAGAGATTGCTTTGGGTGGGTGGGACTCTATCTGGCAACACCGGTCACACCGGTGTTTACACGCGTGTCTTTACATTCGGGGCAGCGTCGGGACCCTCCATCAATGTAGAGGCGTCTGCGGCACCCTCCATCAGTAGTTGGGGCGTCTTCTATAGCAACTTCATCCGGCGAAGCCATGCTGTCCGTGACGCTGACTTGCTAGGGGCTCTGCTAGCATTAGCATCTCTCGAGACAACGTTACCTCTCAACGAGAGATATCGCGGGAGTTTAATATCGCGAGATCTCGTACAACGAGATCTCGTTACACCCCTACCTGTACATCACCACCTTGTGCCTAACAGTGAGTTGAACTTGTTTTCTGTCTGTTTTCTGTTTTTATTGCAGGTCATGACCCTGCTTTAACTTCACATGTTCATGTTTGTGTCTCTTTCAACAGACAAAACCTGTTGGTACCTGACGTCATGGGCAGACCTGTGTCCTCTGCTCTCTCCTCACCATCCTCCTGCAGCTCCTCTCCATCACTTGTGCGTCACCACCTTGTGCCTAACAGTGAGTTGAACTTGTTTTCTGTCTGTGTTTTCTGTTTTTATTGCAGGTCATGACCCTGCTTTAACTTCACATGTTCATGTTTGTGTCTCTTTCAACAGACAAAACCTGTTGGCACCTGATGTCATGGGCAGACCTGTGTCCTCTGCTCTCTCCTCACCATCCTCCTGCAGCTCCTCTCCATCATCACTTGTGCGTCACCACCTTGTGCCTAACAGTGAGTTGAACTTGTTTTCTGTCTGTGTTTTCTGTTTTTATTGCAGGTCATGACCCTGCTTTAACTTCACATGTTCATGTTTGTGTCTCTTTCAACAGACAAAACCTGTTGGCACCTGATGTCATGGGCAGACCTGTGTCCTCTGCTCTCTCCTCACCATCCTCCTGCAGCTCCTCTCCATCATCACTTGTGCGTCACCACCTTGTGCCTAACAGTGAGTTGAACTTGTTTTCTGTCTGTGTTTTCTGTTTTTATTGCAGGTCATGACCCTGCTTTAACTTCACATGTTCATGTTTGTGTCTCTTTCAACAGACAAAACCTGTTGGCACCTGACGTCATGGGCAGACCTGTGTCCTCTGCTCTCTCCTCACCATCCTCCTGCAGCTCCTCTCCATCATCACTTGTGCGTCACCACCTTGTGCCTAACAGTGAGTTGAACTTGTTTTCTGTCTGTGTTTTCTGTTTTTATTGCAGGTCATGACCCTGCTTTAACTTCACATGTTCATGTTTGTGTCTCTTTCAACAGACAAAACCTGTTGGCACCTGATGTCATGGGCAGACCTGTGTCCTCTGCTCTCTCCTCACCATCCTCCTGCAGCTCCTCTCCATCATCACTTGTGCGTCACCACCTTGTGCCTAACAGTGAGTTGAACTTGTTTTCTGTCTGTGTTTTCTGTTTTTTACTGCAGGTCATGACCCTGCTTTAACTTCACATGTTCATGTTTGTGTCTCTTTCAACAGACAAAACCTGTTGGCACCTGACGTCATGGGCAGACCTGTGTCCTCTGCTCTCTCCTCACCATCCTCCTGCAGCTCCTCTCCATCACTGTGCGTCACCACCTTGTGCCTAACAGTGAGTTGAACTTGTTTTCTGTCTGTGTTTTCTGTTTTTATTGCAGGTCATGACCCTGCTTTAACTTCACATGTTCATGTTTGTGTCTCTTTCAACAGACAAAACCTGTTGGCACCTGATGTCATGGGCAGACCTGTGTCCTCTGCTCTCTCCTCACCATCCTCCTGCAGCTCCTCTCCATCATCACTTGTGCGTCACCACCTTGTGCCTAACAGTGAGTTGAACTTGTTTTCTGTCTGTGTTTTCTGTTTTTACTGCAGGTCATGACCCTGCTTTAACTTCACATGTTCATGTTTGTGTCTCTTTCAACAGACAAAACCTGTTGGCACCTGACGTCATGGGCAGACCTGTGTCCTCTGCTCTCTCCTCACCATCCTCCTGCAGGTCCTCTCCATCATCACCTGTGCTTCAACACCTTGTGCTAACCCTGTCATGTATCCACATCAATGACTGCTGCCAAAACAGGAAAACACACCTGACCTGATGGACAGACCTGCTCTCATCAAGACCACACACCTGACCTGAACTCACATCTGGACTCCCATGTACCCATCATTCAGTGTTTCCCCTACCATTATACAAGCGGGGTGCGCCACCCCGTCAACAGAACTGAGCACCCCGCCTACCAGACCAAACTTGACCCACCCACCCAGCACTGGCATTGCACTAAGCTAGCAGCACAAAATACAGGCTCTCTAGCTAAAAAGCTAAAGGGAGCGCTCACGTTGCCTCTCCCCTCGTGCTGAATGCCCCCTGCCCCTACAAGCTGCACTCAGACGTGTCCGTCCCCCGTCAACAAAAATCATGGATGAGATGAGCACTCCGCCATGGCAAGTTAACTAGGGGAAACACTGCATCATTCATGGTTGAATCATTGCTCAATGGCTAAGCTGTTCCATCTGATCCATGAGAACCACCTAATAAGCCTGTCTACCTCAACTTCAATCAAAGTAAGGGAATTTTTGATGCTTTTTTTGTGCTGCTTCTAGCTTTTTAAAGTTCCTGGACTGTACACTAAGGCACTGGTTTTTCATACATGATGGTTGCAACATGTTTCTGATGGATGCCAATTGCTCCTGATGATGTGATTTGATAATGATAGTTGAAAACTGTTTATGATGGATACCAATTGCTCCTGATGGTTGAGAAATGTTTATGATGGATCTGCTTTGCTAATGATGGTTGAGAACTGTTTCTGAAACGACACTGAAGTTGTTAATGTGTGAACACATGTTGGATCACCAGATTTCTCGCTCCATGTTTTAAAAAGGAGGGTCTGAATGTATTTATGTAGGATCACCAGATTACTCGCCCCTGAAAGAGGGTTAGTTTTACTAGAACTTCATACTGAATATGTGACCCATCACATCATCAAACGGGGGTTAAAGTCAAATTTGGTCTAAATGACCTACAAGCAAACATATATATTACTGACTTTTAGAAATACATTTTCTTACTTAGATCATCCTGACAAATTCATCGTGTTGTCTTAATAATCAGGAAAATTGTTTGATATTTGGTGTGAAGATTTTATTTCAGATATTTAATTTAAACCATTTGATAAGTTATTCATTCATCTTATTTACTATCTAAATTTACGCAAACCACTTTGAAAAATAAACCCATTTGATGTGATGGGTCACAAATTTATTATTCAGCTTCTTTTGTTGGATTTGATTTAAGAATTGTGGACATTTTTAAATAAAACTTGAAAGATTTCATTTGTGCAATGGAGATTTATTTAGCCAACTTAAATTTCTCATTACAATGAGAGTATTGTACAGGTACTTGTATTTGAAAGCTAGAAATCATGGCAAAACACATATTTAATTTGATTTATGTTCAAGCTGGACTTTTAAGTTTAAAGAAAGGGACAATGTAGTTTGGAATAGTTCACATTTTTAGTTTGGAAAAAATAAACATTTGAGTTTTCTTTCTTATAACTGTTATAAGAAAGAAAACTCAAATGTTTATTTTTTCCAAACTAAAAATGTGAACTATTCCAAACTACATTGAACAATTCATTGAACATGAACAATCAAAATAGATTCAAAGTTATTTATTCATCTACTGAACAATGTTTTTAACCTCCCAGAGAGAACAATTGCAAACAAACAAAAGTACACTTGTGTTATAATATAACACAAGTGTACTTTTGTTTGTTTGCAATTGTTCTCTCTGGGAGGTTAAAAACATTGTTCAGTAGATGAATAAATAACTTTGAATCTATTTTGATTGTTCATAATTTGCACTAAAATGTATGAATCCATATTATTATAATAATAATAATAATAAAATTTATGGAATGTTCTAAGAAAGTTCTAGCAGAACGTTCTCACCTAACGTTCTGAGAACCACGAGAAAACTCCACACCAGAACGTTCTCAGAACGTTAGGAGGGAACGTTCCCGTAACCTAAAAATAACGTTCTCAGAACGTTCTCAGAACGTTCTCACCTAACGTTCTCACCTAACGTTCTCAGAACGTTCTCACCTAACGTTCTGAGAACGTTCTCAGAACGTTCTGAGAACGTTCTCAGAACGTTCTACCTAACGTTCTGAGAACCACGAGAAAACTCCACACCAGAACGTTCTCAGAACGTTAGGAGGGAACGTTCCCGTAACCTAAAAATAACGTTCTCAGAACGTTCTCAGAACGTTCTTCTGTTACTTGGGGGGGGCTCCGAGGGGGACAGCTTTGTTTGTTTTGTCCAGTCTTGAGAAGTATTTCATCTTTCAGGAACGTGAAAAGGCTCACTTTTTCACTGATGATATTAGAACACCCAAATGCGACACAACGTAACGGCATTTTTCAAGTTATACAAAAAAAAAAAGGCTAACGTGCAGAAAATGAATCTGCGTTCCTGCACAGCCGCAGACTGAAATTCCTGCGCTGACGTCACAGATGTTGCATTCGCGTGTGATTTCATTTTGCTTGTACAAATGAACATATTTGAATGTTACAACATATATATGTTGAGCAATTTTATGCCTAGTTCAAACATCATGTCAGTGGACCTTTAAGAAACCCCTACTGTTAAGGTGTGAGGTGTGATTTGTCAATCTACATAGGTATGGTGTATCTTATCTCAGCCTTTAAAACCTGAACCCCACTCACTGCACTTTGAATTGAGAAAGCTCCGCGGATAAATTTCCTCTTTAATTTTGAAACGTAACGGTTTCTAAACAAACTGAGATGGGTGGAGAGGGGTAATGATATGTTGCATTTTGCACAACTTAGTTTTGCAAGCCATAAATGTAAAAATAATCTGATTTATTAAAAACATGGCTTCTCAAAAACACACAACTTGATGATGGTCACTTGGTCACGTCCTTGGGATTCAGAGAACTGAACATGTGTTTTCTCACAAGTCAAGTTCAAGTCACAAACTCATCTCCAACCGTCACAGCGCAGTAAGGTGTGAGTTTAAACTGTGTTTCTAGTTTTCTAATGACCAGGAGAACTTTGTAAATGTTTCACCTTCACTGTGCAAACTGTGCATTTGGCAGTTTGTAATCCTGAGTAAAAAAAAAAAAAAACAGGGTTCAAGAATTATTGTCCAGTTGAACTTGTTGCTATCTTCCAACATGACGTATAGCTTTATTTCACTTTATGCAGATGATTATTATGAAATACTTCAGGTTTCACTTGTTTTAATGCTTCAAATACTTCCATCAGACTCTGCAAAAAACAATAAAGCATGCTTCAAATATGGGAAGCACTGAAGATAACACATAATAAGTATGTTTCTGCATGCTCTCTGCATTTGAAACTTTATTTGGTTTATTAGTACCTCACTTAGTTTTACTTCAGAACTTGACCACAAAATGCTCCCCATTCTGCAGTGTTACCACATCTCCAATAAAAAGTCTTTAACGGTTCGTTCTTCAGGCAACAGGTGCTGCAGAAAGTGTTTTCTGGACATCTCTTGTGCTTCTGATTTAGACATTAACAGTTCCATTGTCATGCAGTCTCCAAGGGTGGGTATAAATAACGCAGCCCTGGATGGGAATGTTGGAGCGCCGGTACGGTTCGTGGCAAGTACAAAGTCCACACCTGGCCCTGGAGTGAAATCAAATCTATCCTGAACTCTGTCTCTCCTCTCATTTTGCCTGAGCGGTTTACTGTGAGCGGGGTTCTGGGTCAGGAGGTAGAAGGAGTGATTTGGGTTCAGGTCAAACACATGGACAGCTTCACACAGTAATGGGTTTCAAAGCTGTTGCATCACTTCGGTTCAAGTGGAATTCTTCTTCTTCATAAACGTCACCACCTCCAACAAAGACGTCTGCAGGCTTGTTAAGCCACAATTTGCTCAGAGCTTCTTTTTTTTTTAAAGTGTTTACAGTTTAAAAGACCTCACCAGTAATGGGCTTTAATCACAAGCCATTAAACTGCTTTCAGTGCATTAACACCCTCTAAATCCTCGGTAAGTCATTGTGATTTTTCAGAAGATCAATAAACCCATTCCTGTTGGTTACGTTTTAGCTTGTCCGCATCAATCAGCTCATTGCTGATTAAATCACAGCACGTTATCTCTCTGGGATTTATCTCAGCTAAATTGAGTTTCTATCACCGTTCAGTTTGCAGGAGACGGGCAACGCCTGGTGAGAGAAAGAAAAAAAATCGTTCATTAACCTCTGACCTGAGAGGAGAGTCAACTGAATCGCTCCACTGTTTTTTCTCCACGCTGACTGATTTAAAGCTAAAAGTAAATTGATGATTTACACACTGCAGATCAGGTTTTATGAACCTGCGTTGTGGTTTGATGCAGCCACTTGATCAGCTGATGAAACAAGGTGCAAAGATCACCCGAGGTCTCAAATGCATATCTTCAAGAGGAAAACTGTCTGTGCCCGTTTTTCTTTTTGACTGTAGGTGTAGAAAATATGACAAAAGTCAAGACAACTTGAGCGTAAGTTATGGAGTGTGACCTTCTCAAAGGAATGGACATGTGGATCATCTCGTTTGTCTTTTTGGTTCCAAGCTGTCTTCACGTTTAAGCATCAAAAAGTTGCAGACCTTCTTCTTTCAGCCTTAGTTTGATGTCTTTAGCCAGCAAAGGTGATGAATTGCATTTCTTTCTGTGCTCACATGAACATTTTTATAAGCCTGCATGTTCCTAATTTTTAAGATGTTACCTGATTCAAACGGTGCTATCACAAGGTACTGAATCATTTACAGAAGAAAAAAAAACATGGTTTAATTTTTTCCAAGATAAGTTTTGAGAAGCATGAAAGAAATCATTAAAAAAAAAGACTTGAAGACCAGAGAGGGCCAAAATATATTTGAACAAAGCTGCACCGATCAACATTCATGAGTCAGAAAAGCTGGAATGTAAACCCTCAAAGGTATTTCACCTGACTTTTAAAGCATTTCTCTCAGTATTGATTGTGCTGCCAATGGAATTTTTGAAATATGAATCATAATGTGATTCCCTTTTCCTGCACAGTAGCAGTAAACACGACCAGGCTGCCCCGGGATCTTTCTCTCTGACATTATTAGGAGCTACAACTGTGTGAGACTCAACATGGTGTAAAAACAAACCAAATGTCAACACTCCTGCCCGAGCGCCTCTGCTATAGCCAGCAGCAAATGTAATGAAAGCTTGGAAGGGTCTGTTAGTACGCCGCTGACCTTTTATACATTTATTGTTCTCCTGACATTTTTCCAAGATGAAGGAGGTGAAAACAGAATGAGGTGCTAAAGCTGAAATCAGGATTTTGCACTTCCTTCCCCTCTCAGCGCTGTTAGAGGACGTATCGATCCAAAGTCTTGGACTTCACAGAGGGTCGATGCGCTGTGATTGCCAACACTAACTAACTTGTGGCTGCTCTCTTTGGAGACACGGTATACTTTTATTAGCTTTTGTGTCACTTTCGGTGTTAGTGGGAAGTGAAAACGGAGCAGAAAGGATTTTCCCACTGAGCTGTTTTCTTTTCCTCAAGAACAAAATACCATACCATACCATACCAGCTTTATTTATAGAGCACTTTAAACACCTACAGGACCAAAGTGCTGTACACACAACAAAACAATCACAATCAGGTAATAAAATAATTAAAATAAATAAAAGTCACATAATAATAATAATACCAAAATCCTGAAGTTCAGTGGTTATCTGGATGTCACATGTCCTGACCCTGACTCCAGCTCTGAGTAAGAGGGAAACACATGAAACAAAACTCACAGTCTGCCCAATTTATCTGAGTTCTTGACTTCCTGTAGAAAAGTGGGAATTCAGTATGTAGTTATTATACAACATAGTTTATTAGTTTGTAATTTGTAGTGTTTATAACGAGACTGATTATCACTCCAGGTGGCAAAAATGCAGAGTACTTTGAAGAACGCGTGCGTACAGAGTGCACGTCAGTGGATGATGTGGTATCAATACTGTAGTCCTACACCACACTCTGCAACTCCTGGAAAGCAGCAGAACATTTTCCAGAAAGCTCTTCCTGGACTACAGTTCGGCTTTCAGTACCATCCACCTGGACAAGCTGATAGACAGACCACAGGTGGTGAGAATGCTGAACTCACATCAGCACAGGAGCCCCGCAGAGCTGTTACCTCGGTCCTACACTCTTTACCCTGTACACTTCCACCCAGAACAACACCATTGTTGTTAAATATGTTGACGACATTACTATTTTGGCGCTCATCCAGGAAGGGAACGAGTCAGAGTGCAGGACTCTGGTAGACAATGGCCCTCATTCACGAAAATGTTCGTATTTTTATCCTAAATTTTTCCTACTTTTGTTCGCACGAAGCGTTCGTATGAACATGCCACGTCAGATTCAACAAAGTCTTCTATCATGAGGAAACGTGTGTAAATGGTTGCGTAAATATGATGAATCCCACCTGTTCTAAACAGCTGCGCGTGCACGCCGAAGGGTTATTTACATAATTCCCACCCCTCAAAACACCATATAAGGCCACGTTTCCTGCCTTTTGACAGCAGGAAGTGTCCATTCATTCAAACTCAGTCAAGAAGTAAAAGGAGGAACTTCACGCGTTCGGAGATCTGCTCTCAGTGGCGCTGTGGCTACCCCCCCACCCCCCCGCAAGTGTCGGATGGTCAAATATCTTTAATTTTAGTGTACTGTGTTACATTATAGTTTCACTTATTCAGAAGAGCCGTGGCGCACCGCTACCCCCCACCCCCCCGCAAGTGTCGGATGTGTTTTTGAACAGAAGCATTTTAAAATGTCTCGAAACTACAGTTAACTTCATATTAATATAGTGCATGTTCTCCCGTGGGTCGTACAGTATCAGAAATCAAGAATAAATGGTTTGATCTGAAAATGGCTTCAAAAAAACATCTCGCCGCAGCACGGACAGGAGGTGGTGACAGGAGGTGGTGACAGGAGGTGGTGACAGGAGGTGGTCAATCCTTGACCACCTCCTGTCATGTTGGCACGAGGTGCGCAGCGTGCCAACATGACAGGAGGTGGTGGCACGAGGTGCGCAGCGTGCCAACATGACAGGAGGTGGTCGACATGAGTGGCGCGGCCGCGCGGGGGGGGGGGGCCCGTGGCGCGTGGCGTGGCGCACGGTGGTCGACATGAGTGGCGCGGGGGGGGGGTTGAAGCCGCTTCTTTTAATTTAACAAATTTGTGTCGTTGCATTTAATTCTTTTTAAACTCAGAATACTTTCTGAGTAACAAAATATGAAGTTATTAGTGAAGGAAGTCCGTCTGGATAACAGCGGACCGACTCCTCGTAAATTTACGACAGGTCCGGACCACTCGTAAATTTTGTTCGTATCTGAAAAAAATCCTAGGATACGAAAACATTGTTGAATGCCACAAATGATCCTAAATCACTCGTACGCACAGTTTAAGAACAAATCTGTGCGTACGAACGGTTCGTGAATGAGGGCCAATGTTTTTAACACATGGAGAAGAACGGCTTCATCCTCAACACAGACCAGACCAAATAAATCGCATTGGACTTCAGGAAGAACCCTTCCCCATTAGCCTCTCGTCATTAAATGGGGCTGAGGTAGGGCTGACAGGTTACATTGGACCTGAGCTGGTCTCTTAACACCACAGTCACAGTGAAAAAAGCCCAGCAAAGGCTTTACCGCTCAGGAAAGCAGGTCTGAACCAACGCCCTCTCACAGGCCTATAGAGGAATAGAGTATCCTCAACACAAGCATCGCCGTCTGCTATGGGAACGCCACGCAAGCATAAAGGAAGGCGCTGCAAAGTGTCATAAAGACTGCAGAGAGGATCACAGCGACAAAACTTTCTATGGACTCGATTTATGAACAGCGCTGTAGAAAAACAGCAGCTGGAATCATCAAGGGCTCACTCCATCCAGCTCACTCTCTTATCAGACACAAGAAATGTTCATCTAACCTGAGACACAGTAGAGCGGACAGCATCATCATCACCCATAGTACAAGGTTTTTAATAGTTTATTCCCTGTCACAGTCAGACTGATGGCAAAACTAAACTACTGATCAGGTGCAATAATAACCCACACTACCTAACTCCACTGGTCATGTGACATGGTTTACTTTCTGTACAGTGGAGGTAGAAACCACTTGGTTCCTGCTTTTATCTTATTTAGGGTTTCAGTGTTTTGACTGACAGAGCTCTGCACAAGAATTTCTATGGGCCTGGATTGTTGGAATGTGCACAAATTGACAAATAAAGAACTTTGTGTCTTTGTTGTTTGTACTTTAAATAGCAGTTTATTGTGATCTTGTGTAATTAGCTGTGCACATTTAAAATGTTTGTTCTTAGTTTTTGTTCGGTTTTTGACAAACTGCCTGAAGATGGACATCCATGCAAACAAGATGAGAGGAATAATCGGGGGTCTTTTCGGCATGCAGATGTTTGTACATCTGTAATATAATGTAACATTTAATGACAGCCACTCTTGACATGAATAATAACAGTCGGATACAGGTAGTCCCCGACGTACGAGCGAGTTCCGTTCCTACGACTATCTCGTGAGACGAAATCTCGTATGTCGGAACACAAAACACGTGTTCTCGTAAGTCCGGATTTTCGGTCGTAAGTCGGAAAATTTATGCTAGCGCTACTACGAACACTCGTTTTTCATCACAAATGTTCATACTAGTTCATAAACATGCTCAGAAACTTGTTTCCAAACGGTTAGCTAACACACTTTCATCTAAAAACACATAAAAGTGCTGTATTTTTTGTATGTTCTTTACAAATTTACTGCTCGTTCGCCAGCTCGTAAGTCCGGAACCTCGTAAGTAAGAGCGCTCGTAAGTCAGGGACTACCTGTATATAATGTATAATTTTTAACTTATTTATTTAATCTTTGTAAAATCAGGTTAGTCAGATGAAAACTATTTCACATTTTCAATGATGTCCTGGCCAAGAGACAGCAAAAACAGAAGGTTTAAGGCAGCAGAAGGAAAATACATACAATATATATAAGAATGAAAAATACAGGATATGAAATTGAGATTCCTAAAAACCAGGTGCAACAATCATGAAGTGATGCTCTCACTGAACTTGTAAAAATAATTTAAAAAATGAGCAATGGGATCAGTTGCAAATGGTTCTGCTGGAGCGAACTGAGAGAGTGATTGAAAAACAGGGCAGGTGTGATGATCAGCAGAGCTGGATCAGGTGTGCAGGGAACACAGAAAACAAAATTAATAAATGCAAACTAAGGTTAAAAGTTCTTTATTGTCATTCACATCACATGTGGTACATGCGGTGGAACAAAATTGTGTACTCAAGGTCCCAGTTACACCCAAAAATAGCAATAATATTAAAATATATATATAAAAATAGCAATAACAAAAAATGCAATAATTTGCAAAAATAGTAATAATATAAAGTATATTTAAAAAAATTATACAGATACTTTAAATAGTATACAGGGAGGAGGTAGAACTAAACAAAAACACAAAAGTAATAAATACATTTAAACAATAAAATATTAACCTGAATCAAATGGTACAGTTTGAAAGAGTTTACTGTATTAGTTTCCAGACATATTTTTTCCTTTAAATACAAATATTGAGCACGTGTTTGACACCAGTTTTGAGAACACTGATTATATTTTTGTTGTTTAATGTTCCAGCATTAATTAAGGGGAAGTTTCTGTCAGAGAGTTTCGTGCACGTCTGCGGGGCTGTTTGCCCCTGAGCAGAGGAAATGATTGAGCAGCGACAAAGGAGAAACAGCTGCTTAATAATTCAGGAGGTTGAGATTAAAAAGTGACTTTGCTGGGCGTTGTTATTAAAAGGCAGAGTAATTACTTCAGAACTCCATGTCACCGCGTCAATAAGAGGCGCCTAATTTGATTACCGCCACCTCGTGTGTAATTGCTGAGAATGGAGAAAATCTACAACACAGTCTGCACAAAACTCCCATGATGCACCAGGTTTAATAGGAGGAAACTTCAAAACTGATAACTGGGATTTGCCATGTTTTTTCTGTCTGTTATTAAAAATATGTTCATAGTCAGACACAGATATTTACACGTTACGTTGCTTCAGGCACGATAAATCAACCAATTTAAAGAAATCTTTGTTTGTTTGTTTGTTTGTTTATTTGTTTCATTTCCATTAAAAAACAATACAATTTCAAGAGAAAAAACAATATAAAATACCTATAAAATGAAAGGCGGCAGAAGAATAATTCAATCTTATCAATTCTGCCCCTTCTTAACAAAATCAATTCAAACAATCAATTCAAGCAATAATCACAAATAATACAACAAAACCCAAAATTTATCACAATTATTCTTTATATTTCCCTAATATTAACTAACTTAACTATATCTCGTCAGCATTATATTCTTTATCCTTTTCTTAAATACAAATAATGATTCCTCATTTTTAATATCATTATTCAAACCATTCCATAAATCAATTCCCCTCATTAAAGTAGACCTACCCCGCAAACTTGTTCTAAACTTTGGCTTAACAAAAATATCAGTTCCTTTTAAATTATAGCAACTGCTCCTTTTTACAAAATACGCTTGTACGTTCGATGGTAAATTGTGATTCTGAGCCCTGTACATTAGTAATAGAATAAAGTAGTCCACCAAATCATAAAACTTGAGTAATTTCATTTGATAAAACAAAATACTTGAAGGATGACAATAATGTTTTCTTGAGATAATTCTTACAGCTCATTTTTGTAAAATAAAAATAGACTTGGTTACAGTTTTACAAGCTGTACCCCTGGGTATGCAGGCAGCATACCCAGGTATGCTGCCTGCATACCTCCTCCAACTGTCCAGATGACCTGACTGAAAACTGTTGGATTGTATACCTGGATTATTGAGCATGGACTTTGTTGGTTTTGAACCAGTTTGACATGACTGTAGATGAGGAAGAGGACTGGCACCAGAGGAGGGGGTATGCCAAAGAGACCGTCTTAGCACCAACAGAACTGGTTTGTTCCACTTTGGAGTAAGCTGTCGGGGGAAGAATCAGTTTTGTGTTGTGTGTTCCCTTGACTGATGAAGCCTTCAGGATGGAAGGTGAAATGTTTCAGTACAAAAAAAAAGAAAGAAACTGTCCTGATGACCTGACTGAAAATTGTTGGATTGTATACCTGGATTATTGAGCATGAACTGAGTGCAGTTACAGCGTGCACTCTCAGGACATGATTATCTGCAGTGTTCCCTCAGTGAGAACTGAACTAGCCAAAAGTACCGTCTCCTACTCCGCTCCTGTTTCCTGGAATAGTTTGCAAAAAGATCTGAAGCTCTCGACCTTGACCTCTCCACGTGGCTTTAAACATTTGTTAAGTTCATGGTAAGTACCAATTTAGACATGTTCCTGTTTTTAGTTTTCTACACCGCCTTGTTATCTAGTTGTTGTTTTTTTGCTACATTTCTTTTTCTTTTAATTATCTTTTTGGTTTCAATTGTAAAAAAAAAATATATGTGTATGTCATTAGTGTCCACTGTTGTCATCACTCTGTTACATCCACATCTCTCTTGTAAGTGAGTCCTTGTGGCTCAATGGGATTAACCTGTTTAAATAAAGGTTGAAAAAAAAAAAGATTTCATGAAGACATGCCAAAATAAAACCTTTCCCATTCATGCTGTCTTCGTCTGAAGGCAGCCAAACTCACCACCTGCCAAACACCTTGAGGCAGATGTAGAAAACTAAGGAAGATCCACCAGTCAAAACATGCGAAGAGCTTTTTTCAGCTCCTTCTACATTTACACACCTTGAACTTGAATACTCTTTACTTTATATATGCTCCCGTTAGGTAAAGTTTTAAACAGCAAGGGATACATTTTCATTGTTACGCTGATGATACACAGTTATATTTGTGTATGAAACCCAACGAATACAATCAGCTCCTTCTACATTTACACACCTTGAACTTTATATTCAAGAAAAGGATTAAGACTATTTTGTTGAAAAGATACATATAAGTTTGTTAAATATCAAATTAATTATAAACGTTAAATTTTCATAGTTATGTATTGTTGTATTATGTAGTGATGATTAATGTTTGAATTGATATTTTGAATTGATTTGTTTAAGAAGGAGCAGATATAATAAGATCATGCTTCCTTTCATTTTATGTTGTTCTTTTAATTTTTAGTTTTGAAATTGTCTTTGTGTTTTAAATTGAACTGAAATAAACAAATAAATAAATAAATAAAACCTTGAACTTGAATGTATATATACGTATGTAATATACGTCTACCTTATAATGTTTTGCTAGTTTTTTGATACTTTGTTAAAAAAAAACGTTCTTTTGTTTTTTTCTCTCTTTTGTTTTCTATTGTTTATTGTTTGTTTGTTTATTGTTTATTGTTTAAGGAAATTCTACCACTGCTGTTCATTGTTCTTTAGTTTTAGCAGGTCGCTTTCGTAAATGAGCCCATGAGGTTCAAAAGATTTACCTGACTAAATAAAGGTTGAATGAATGAATGAATGAACATGTAGAATAGACAGCCTCAAAAAGATACAACATACTTTGTGTTTAACAAATCACGGTACAGTGTTAGAATTGAGCTCATCCTGGGCGATGTACATGTCGTCTACTTTAAATGTAACTTGGCTCTGTCAAATCAACACCATCTGCGTCTGCATGCATCAATACTGGGACTGGACTCCGTCCCTCCGCTGGCACTTCATCACAAAAAAATGAGGGAGTTGCTACCAGATGGTTAAACAAACACATCACCCAACTGCCCATAACTCAAATCCACTTAGCACTCTCTTGTCAACGTGTCTTTTACTCATTCGCTTCCTCCACAGTGCTCGGCTCATGTAGAGGAAAGGAAGGGAGGAGGGAAAGAGGAACAAAAATAATGCAGAAATAATGAGAATCACCAAGAAATTCCTAGGGGTGTGTGTTTAATTTTAATCATCAAGCCTATTCATCCTCAGCAGGTCTCCCCCGCTCCCCTCGTAGGTGTATTCAAATGAAGAGAAACAGCGAGCACCTGGGGGTGACGGCACACACAAGGGTCGCAGAGACAGAGTCCAAACGTCAAGTTTGACTCCGACCTTTTTGAGAGCTCTCTGGGAGCAGGACTCAGGCCAGGGGTTAAGAGTTTGCAGGTCAGCGGGTCACACAATTTTCCCTTTTCCCTTTTGGCCTTATCCCCGCGCTTAAAAACCTCGGCGGCGTACTTGAGAGGGTAATTTATTATCTGAACGCTGTCCAGGCTGGACAAGAAGTTGGAAGCAGCGAATTAGGCTTCCCACTTATGAGGCTTTTCTGCAGAAACTTTAAAACGTATCCACTAAGATAACGATTACACTCAAGTGTTCGGTTACCACAGACGTATCTTCGCTCTACTTTTTTCTTTTACTTTTTAACATTTTTAGCTCATACATCAGCCACACAGACTTGCAGAATATGATTCAGCTTTGGCTTGAAACGCCTTAAAGGTCCACTGACGTCATCTTACAAATTTGCATGAAATGATAGAAGATATATATATTTTATCATTCAACTATGTTCGTTTTTGCAAACAAAATGACAAATTAATGAAAATTATTTTCAAACTGAATTTAAAATTAAAAACTGCTTTTCTCTCTGAAAAATCCGACTACAAGCGAATGCAACATTTGTGACGTAGGAAGCAGGACCTCCAGTCTGCGTCTGCCATTAACGCATATTCATTCTAAGCCAGATCGACTTTTTTTTTTTGTAAAACTTGAAAAATGCCGGTTCGGTGTGTCGCATTTGGGTGTTCTAATATCATCAGTGAACAAGTTAACCTTTTCACTTTCCCAAAAGATGTAAGACCTTCGTCAAAAATGGAATAAATAAAGCTGCCTCCCCTCGGACTGAGCTCCCTGCTTCCTGAACAGGTAAGAGTCAAATACATACAGGTGCAGACCTAAATTAGAACCTGCTGTTTCTGCTCATCTAACTTCCTGCTTCCAAAACTAAAGACAAATAGCTCAAATCTTAACTTAGATTGATAATTTTGTTGTTTTATTTCTTGTTCGCCATGAATATTTATATGGGGCGTTCTAAAGACGTTCTCCTTCCTACGTCACAAATGTTGCATTCGCTTGTAGTCAGATTTTTCATTAAGAAAAGCAGTTTTTATTTGTAACTCACCTCAAAATTAATTTTTTTTAGCTGATAAACTCCCTAGAATGTGTTTAAAATGTTTAATAGCACTATGTCTGTGTTAATTTTCATGTATTTGTGCGTATTTGTTTAAATCGACAATATTTGGTCTAAAAACGTGTTTACGGTAGTCCTATGGGTTGAACTGTTGAATTGCACCTTAATTTTCTTATTGGTCAAAACTCTCATGTGTGACGTGTCTGCTCATGTTTGACGTCACATCGTCTCCTGCCTGAGTATAAAAGACGTTCAACCATAGCCACTCGCCTTGCAGAGATCGTCTCTGCACTCTTCCTTTCTGTCCGCGCGCACACACACTTTCTCGCGGTGCGACAGTCTGTACCAGAGCCATATAGAGAGAAGCACCACTGATCGATATAATTTTCAGATTATAGCAACTCATTTATTTTAAGAATACTTTTCACTTCATCAAAATCTAATCAAAACTCCAGCGTTCTAAAAGTATGTGGTTGAATTTGTTTTCTTATTCTGTGAAGGACTGGTACATGAATGCCAAGTTGGTCCAGAGCTAGGGAGCCGGTTTGGAACCCAAAAGACCCGGGTTCGATCCCCGGTCAGTGGCGGTCACGGCATATATTGTAGTATTATTTTCATTTTTTTAAAGCCTTTTGTTTCGGATAGATCTGGTGAGAATAGATAAATACATATACAGTAATACAGTAATTCTTTGTTGTTGCTTTTTTTTAAAAGTTGTTTATTACTACTGTAATTTTAACATTCAAAAACAATGACGGCCTCTCGTCCTGGCCACACCTCCTCGCTCACCCCCCACCCGCCTCCCCCTCCTTTAGGCGGTGTCTGTTGACACTCCCATTTTTTTTTGCATTTTTCAAATCTTGTGCTGGGGCGGAGCTATCTTCTGATGGTGAGGTGAGTTACACTTTAAATTCAGTTTGAAAGGAATTTTCATAAATTTATCATTTTGTTTGCAAAAAAGAACATAGTTGAATGATAATATATATATATA
>JBBPBX010075980.1:0-17224 GCA_038048925.1 Garcialebias charrua | reverse complement strand
CTCGTGGCGAACCTACTTTTTAAAATCCTGCAGTTTTGAGCAATACGTGATTTTATTAAGGACACGTTCAGCTGAAGACCCATCTTTGCTATAAATTTAAAAACAAATAATTGTTTTTACCGTGTTTATCATGTAAAGTCCTGCCGTGATCGCTTCCCTCGCTTCCGTGAAAACAGCTCGAGTCTCCTCCTTCCTACTTCCGGAGCGGGTGAGCTCGCCTCAGTACCCCTCTGAAACCAGCCCAAAAATCTCAAGAAATCTGGCGCGGAGCAGCACGGAATATCCGGTGGGAAAGGATGAAAGGGGGTCTCTGCGACGCACATATGACGTAACATCCGACCCGAGCCGACCGGTGGAAAAGGGGCAAAAGTCTGTCCATTTGAGTCTTTGGAATCACTCGTTGTCTGGCCTGTCATCTAGGATCAATTTGTCTTGGGAGACCCTACCAGACCTTACCTGGGTCAACTGCCTCGACATCAAAGCTCTTAGGATCATTCAGGTGCTCAGACTCCTACAGCAGGATAAGGTGGCAATAACAGGATTTTTTTGTTTGCCTAATATTTATTTTGTTGCTTTTTGGTGCACAAGGTGTTCATGTTTTGTCTCCCTCCTGTAGGTTGAGGTTGTGTCTCATGGAAACAGTTTGGTCTAATAATTAAATCAAAGAAACAGACACCCCCCACACCCATATCCGTGCAGAGTTACTTCTGCCCCAGTGAGACTCTACTGGACCTGCTTGCAGTTCTGATCACTGCAGACAGAAATAGAACTACTTTGAAGGATAATTTTTGGAGGAGTGATGCTGCTCCACACCTGACCTCATGGACTAAATGTGTTTGGAAGAAGTGTTAAAATGTGAATATTATTTTGGTTAAAATCACATTTTCTGACTCAATAAATTGTATACTGTATTTGCATTAAAGCAGTTGATGGTAATTAGTTACTTGAAAAAAAAACTACTTTAGTTTGATTAGTGCAACAACACAGCATGAAGACACTATTTAAGGCCTACTATTCCTTGAAGGACTGCAGATCTCTCATTTCCTTTCATTCTAAAGTTTTACACTAAATCATCATCCTATGATATAAGATATAAAATTTTAAAACATTTTATCAAACCTTGTAAATGCCATTATGTGCAGTCTTGTGCAACATTGTGAGTTGTGTTACTGTCCAGAGTGTGAGTTGGTAATGATGCTCAGCCACTACCACACCAAAGTTTTGCTCTTCAACTGGTAAACTGTCTTAAGTTATGGCCACTTTTATGTTGGCAAAGCCTGATCAGGTGGGAAGCATCTAGAAATGGACTGACTCCAAACAGTTAATCAGTTGTACATCCAGTTATTACTTTCTGAGAGTTTTAGTAACAATCGTAGTCCATGGGATGTTTTGCTAACAGACAATCACACAAAAACATGGAGAAAAGCATAATCATATTTGTAGTCAAAGATAATAAAGGTATTCAACTCAGCAGTAGATGGATACATGAACTGTAAAATGTCTACTTTTCTTACATTTTTATGTAATTTGTGAGGCCTGAACCTATTACTGTACTGTATACATTATTTTGATTTACGACTCTTAACTTTATCAAACTAATGTCTTTGATTTTGATTAATCCACCACACACTGCAGCTTCATACATGGTTTTTCCATGCAGGTAATCATAAAACCTGAATGGGATCTTTGCAGGTCTGCATCTCAGTTGTCCTGCAGAGCGTGACTGAGCTGCTGCTCCACAGCATCACAAACCTCTGTAACATGCAACATGTGTGTACCAACTGTGTGAGGTCAGTGTGTGGGAAAACATGTCGGTGTTTGCATGAGAGGTCATAACTCTGACAAAACGAATCAATAAATCATTGCTGACTATTATGCTATGTTCTCTGTCTTTCTCTAAGCTTCAGTTTCACCCTCGCTTCTGTTTTCTTAAGCAGAACATGTTTGTATAAAATGTCAGCTGTGTGCCTGAGTCTTCTTTTTCCTCCTGAACTCCCTGCATGAGGTTGAAACTCGTTATTGAAAGAACCTGAGATAAAAGGAGATGTCCGTCAGCGTCTGCAGCATGGCAGCCCACCTGCTTCACATACCACACAACCCCACAGCTAATGAGATACCTGAGTGGACCGCAGAGGGATACTGGAGGACAGTGCTCATTAATGGCCACAGCCGATTGGTTGGTTTCAGCCCTGCTCTGGCAGGACATCGCTGCAGGACAATGAGGTGATTGTTGATAAATCTGCCACATACCTCATTGATGGAGCTGCTATCAAACCAAGATTTCTGAGGCAGCAGGGGGGGATATGTATCAGAGCACCATGAGACTGCTTTTACCTCAGTCTACTCTTAAAGGGACAATGAACAAGTTGAGAACAATTAATATCTTAACTGTTATTGATGGTTCTTTGACATCTGTCAAGAAAAATGTGCTTTATTTGGTTTGGACCATGTTCAGACAAGCCATTAGCTCACTAAGGCTTGTCAACATATTATAACAGGTAAGATATTAAATGTTTATTAAAACCTCAATTCAAAAGGTCCAAATGATTGCTTAAGAATTGTAGAAGCTCTTTATAAAAAAATAAAAAACAGGAGTCAGCAACATTTTCTGGACATCCAGTGATTGCTTTCTGGACTTTTTTTTTTTGTGAGTTTGAGTTTAACTTTATTGAACGTCATATAATGAAAGAATAAACAAAGTTATATAAAAAGAAAACAAAACAAAAGCAAGCAGGAAAAAAACAACAGTAAAGTATATTTACACCTTCAAAGGAATGGGTAAAAGTATAAACACATTGTTACACCCACATCTCTTGCATCTGTAGCACCATCCAAAAATTTACTGTGTGTGGTAATTTGGTTATACCATTCATTTTTAATATTTTATATACTGTATCCATATCCATAACCAGGGGCAGCCGGCCAATAGGGGGCGCTAGGGCGCCGCCCCAGTGGAACTTCTGGAGCTATTCACCATTTTACATTGAAGACTTTAAAAAAAAAGAAATTATAAAAAAAAATACTTTAATATATATGTATATATGTTTTTAGTTGTGTAGGATAAATATTTTATAGGTAATGATGAGTTATATTCTTTGTTTCAAAAAACGTTTTGTGATTGGTGACGCATTTCCGGTCCTGTGGGCGCATGACTCTTATCCATAGACTCTCGTTATGAATGGCGCATGCGCAGTTATTCCACAACGTTGCAAAACAATGGGAAGATGCTAGGCGCAGATTTCAGTGCCCTGGACACGCCCAACGTGAGCTGTACATGCTACCTACTGATCGCGTGCTTCCGGTCAATTATTGTTTTTTTGTTTGGGAACAGAGCTGCTCAGGTAGGTTTTAAATCATTGAAAGCCCTTTATCTAATGCCTATTTGCCATTTCTGACTGATAGATATGCCTCTCAACTTTTAGAAGTCTCTGAGTCTGTTTGTGAAAAAGCCAACCGTTATCAGACTATGTATGAAATATTGGACTGGAGGCGATGTGGACAATTGTAACGGCAGTCATTAATGCATGCCTTATTGAAATATTATTTACACGTAGCTGTCAGCTCATTTAAAAGAAGTGCAGCATCCATTTCGGTCAGGTAGATATTGGGACACCCTTGCATGTGTGTTTGTTTATGCTCGTGGGTTGTCCTGTGAGGAGAGGACCTGAGCTGACCACACACACCACCACCTCAAGCGACGTTGAACATTTTAACAGCAGTAATTATTAACGTGCCTTCTTGCCGTACTGTGTTTACATAGGTGAGCAATGAGTTAATAAAGCGCACAGACATGAGCAAAGTGAACCGATCTGTGAGCGTGTGTGTTGAATACAACAGGTGGTACGGTAGTCACATGCTCGCTAGCTTGATAGCTGTGCTTGTGTGAACGGTGTGTGTACATGATTATAAAAGTTGCCAGTTATAAACCCGAACATCTGAAAACGACTCCTGTCCATCCTCAGTTCATGAACTTGTTCTTTACTCCTCAGAGTCTGTTGTTATCTGTTGTCTCATTTTGTTTTAAAGCAGCAGTTTCTAATGGTGTCATAATTTATGATGAATGAATCTGAATGAATAATGAATAACCGTGGCTCTGTTCCACCCTTCAGTTTCAGTTATATTATAAGTTGTGCTGTTGTTTCAGAGCTATAAACTTAAAGTAACCAAGCAGCAGAAGGATTTTAAATAGTATTGTGAAACAGTAAAGTGAATTTTTCATGTTATGAAAGAGTGATTATATAATTTAATTTTAATATTATAAAGATCACTGGGGATGGAATGAAATTGAAATAACCTGGAAATTATTATTTCTGTTATATTAAGAAAGTTAAAATGAGATTAGATACTTGTATGTGTACAAAGCACCTCAAGCAATGTGAAAAATGGTAACGGCATCACCATTAATGTGCCTTACTTACTTTGTTTACAGAATAAAGTCCACATCCCCTTCATCTCTATACACCGGCAGTGATTATTTCCAATCTACCACCTGTGTAACAGACAGAGAGGCGAAATGGAGCAAGCAAAATTGAATAATTCAGTGAAGTCACTGAAAACAACACCTTTTGAGAGAAGAACAAATCAGGAGAAGCTAGAGGTGAAACAGCTCAGACCTGATCAGCCAAACATCAAAATTAGTCAGCAGTCCAAAGACAGAGGGAGACAGTACACATGGCCTTTTTCCAGAACCTGGTTTAACGAGAAGGCTTGGCTAACTGCGTGTAGCGAGGCTAATGCTTTATTCTGCTTTCCCTGCTTCCTTTTTCAAACATCAGGATCTGACCCAACATGGATTAAAACAGGCATGACTGATTTAAAGCATTTTTCAGAAAAAGCAAAGAAGCATGAACAATCTGGGATCCACATGACGAATGCACTGCGACTAGTCACGTTTGGGAAAGTAAACATTGCATCTCAGCTTGATGAAGCCTACAGGGTAGGGATCTGTAAGCACAATGAGAGGTTGACAAAAACAGGCACATTCTTTCAAAAGTAATAGACTGTGTCAAGTTCTGTGGTGCATTTGAACTTGCTCTGCGTAGTCATGATGAAAGTGAAAGCTCAGAAAATCCAGGTATTTTTAGAGGACTGGTGGATTTTGTAGCATCACTGGATGCAGTTCTACATGAGCACCTGCAGACTGCCACTGTGTTTAAGGGAACATCCAAGATTGTGCAGAATGAACTCCTTGATTGCATGCTGTCAGTTTTGAGAGAGTGCACTGCACTAAAACCATAGATATACGGAAGGATCTGTGTTCGGATATTCCCGGAAATGGCCCGCAATGATCCTTAAAAAATCCCAAAATCTGGATACTTATCTTCGGCAGATCCAAAATAAATGTGGCTGTTATTTGTCAAGGGCCTGCCAAAGATAAGTATCCAGATTTTGGGATCTTGGGATTTTTTAAGGATCATTGCGGTCCATTTCCGGGAATATCCGGAAATATAAGTATGAGGGGCCAAGATGGTGTAGTGGCAAGGGAACCAGACTTGTGATCCGAAGGACCCAGGTTCGAGTTCGATCCCCAGCCACTACACACCTTGGGGTGTCTATGAGTGCACACCTATTTTCCCAGCTCCCCGGGCGCTGACTACGGCTGCTCACTGCACCACCTGGTGGTGGTTGGGTTAAATGCAGAGACCAATTTCGTCTGTCAAGTATGGGAAACATACACAGATGACAAAAATGTGAAATTTATAATTTTTATTTATAAGTATATGTAAAGGATACGGAGATATACTACATCAGATCTTACCGTATATCTATGGTTTTAGTGCAGTGACGTGCATCATTGAAGAAATCTGGAGTGCAGACTTTTCTCCATCCAGGCTGAATGAAACTATGGGCATTTCCACTCAGTGTAAGCTGGTGCTTGTGATCCGCTACATTGACAAAGCCCATCATGTGACATGATGGGCTTGGTAGCAACATCTACCAAGAGAGGTTTTTTGAGTTCATACCTCTCCAAAGTGCCACAGCTGATTCAATCGCCACAGCACTTCTGGATAGGTTGAGCTCCATTCTCCCTGATGACCAGAAGAGCAAGCTCATTTCACAAGCATATGACGGTGCGAGTGTCATGAGAGGAGCCACAGGTGGTGTACAGAAGAAGATCCAAGATGTCTAGTAAATGCACACTACGTCCACTGCTATGCTCACCAGCATGAAGCAGGTGACTTCCCATATCCCAAAAGTGAGTATTTTCTTCTCAGAGCTGGCTGGATTCTCTGGCTTTTTTTCAAGTTCCCCAAAGAGAACCAGCATTCTCGATGAAGTGGTGGCCCGCAGAGTCCAGAGAGCAAGCACAGTGAGGGGGAACTTCCACAGCTGAGCTGTGAACACTGTATTTGAGCACAAAGAAAACCTGCTCCAATGTTTTGAAACCATCAGGGACTCAGGACAGTTTGATCCTACCACTGTTAGAGAAGCTGGAGGCTTTGTTCGGCTGCTGGAAGATGATAGCTTCAGCTTTTTCCTGAAACTGTTCCATCTGGTCATGCGGACATTCGCTACAACCAACTCCAGAAGCGGACCATCGACTCAGTCTTTGTTCAGAGAATCATGCAGCAATTCATAGACAACATTCAAAAAATCAGGTAAAGTAAAATTAATGCGTATGTTGTGCTGTTTAATATTACTAATATTTTGTTAATGTCTTATGATTGAACTACTTCACATCACGTGATCTTTTACCTGGTGACTAAAGATGAACATTGTTCTCTTATGGTCCTGTTCAGAGACTCCCTCCCTACTGTTTGTGGAGAACACAGTGGCATTGTATCCCAGATGGACCAGAAAAGCCGCACACTGGGCCCTGGTGAACGTCCGAGAACAGCTACAGAGGTGAGAGAAGCTAAATGCATGATGTAGATCTTTTACAATGTTTTTCATCATAGTAGTTCTAGATTGTGAAAAAGTGCGGAGCACTAGTCTACTTCTTTACAAGTGCAATGTGAATTTCAAATGTTGATATTAAATTAACACATATACTCATAAAATAAATAGTTGTTATATGTTAAATAATTAGAAAGCTGACTAATAGCCATTTCTCTATACTCTTGACTACCAGGAAAAATAAATATTGTCCATGCCCAATATTTTATTATTCATATGGAAGAGAAAGATGCCAAAACCTACCCTTTCATATTTAGCATAATTGAAATGCCCTAAATCAGTCAGAGAATCTTTATTGTCATTTGCACCACATGTGGTACATGTGATGAAACGAGATTATGTACACAGGGTCCCAGTTACATCCAACAATAAAAAGTAAGAGAAAAACAGTACTGTAATAACATCTAAGATATGAACTAAGAAAAACATCAACTAAAAATACACTAAGCACTAATACCATAGAAAACATTACTCCAAACAGGCTGTTGGTGGTGTCAAAAGTATTCACATTCATTACTCAAGTAGAAGTATAGATACTGGGATTTAAAATTACTTCTGTAGAAGTAGAAGTATCAACTCTAGCTTTTTACTCAAGTAAAAGTAAAAAAGTACTGGTTTCAAAACTACTTAAAAGTATAAAAGTAAAAGTAGCGTAAGAAAAAGCAACAACAAAGACAAATGCTTAGGCTGCACCACACATACTATTGTATACAACCCCACCTCCCCCACAAAAATCATTTTTTTAGACTAGATTATATTATATTGTTAATGTTGAAAAACTAGGGGTGCACTAAGCTACCTGTCTTAACTGCATATATGCCCATTGAAAATAGACACATTTAAATGCAAATTTAAATATATTAAAATAACCATACTGTATAGGGGTATTATTGAGCATTTTTCATTCATTCATTCATTCATTCATTCATTCATTCAACCTTTATTTATACAGGCTAGCCTCATTGAGTCACGGGGACTCATTTACAAGAGGGACCTGTCTCACTCACACCAAACAACCATCCACTCTCACACTCACACCTAGGGTCAATTTAGAGTCACCAATCAGCCTAACATGCATGTTTTTTGGTCTGTGGGAGGAAACCGGAGTACCCGGAGGAAACCCACGCATGCACGGGGAGAACATGCAAACTCCACCCAGAAAGGCCCCCGGACCGGGATTTGAACCGGCAACCTTCTCGCTGAGAGGCAGCAGCTCTACCAGTTGTGCCACCGTGCTGCCCACAACCTGCAGTGTGAACGTAGTCTATGAAGTAAAACTTTGTTAAGTTCAGTGAAAACTCTGACAGAAAGAAAATATGTTTTAAATCTGAATAAAAAAGAGAAATAATGTTAGCAAGCAAACCCAGAGCATGTAGCTAGTTCCATGGCTAGTACCTCCTAACCATAGAAAACATAATAATAATAATAATAATAATAATGTCTTTTCCTGTCATCTGCATATGTTTCCCATTATACAACATTAGTATGTTACTAGGTCACTAGAATCAGTAATCAACTGATAAAAAAAACAAAAAAACTTTCAGCTTACCTCAATATTAGGCATGTAACGAGATCTCGTTGTACGAGATCTCGCAATATTAAACTCCCGCGATATCTCTCGTTGAGAGGTAACGTTGTCTCGCGAGACGCTAATGCTAGCAGAGCCCCTAGCAAGTCAGCGTCACGGACAGCATGGCTTCGCCGGATGAAGTTGCTATAGAAGACGCCCCAACTACTGATGGAGGGTCCCGGTGCCGCAGACGCCTCTACATTGATGGAGGGTCCCGGCGCTGCCGACGCTGCCCCGGATGTAAAGACACACGCGTAAACACCGGTGTGACCGGTGTTGCCAGATAGAGTCCCACCCACCCAAAGCACTCTTTACCCGCAAAAGTCAGAAGGAAAATCGCGGTGAACCGCCCAATCTGGCAACACTGGTGAGTGACGACGGCTGCTGATGCGGATATTTATGTTCAATTTTTGGAAAGTCCTGCGTGAATATCTATATTCTACAAAAAAAACGGCAAAATGAAAGAAAAGTAACGAGGCTATTTTTAAAAAGTAAGGAGTAGAAAGTACCAGTAATTGCGTGAAAATGTAAGAAGTAGAAGTATAAAGTAGGCTGAAAAATAATTACTTTACTAAAAGTATAGATAACTAAAATTTGTACTTAAGTAAAGTAACTTGACACCTCTGCAAACAGCAGCACGAACATGAGTCTGTATGAGCAGATGGGCACAAATGAACACAGCAAAATGAAACAGATTTTTTTGTCAGTAGCAACATGAAACAGATCAGCAGCAACATGAAACAGATCAGCAGCAACATGTGATATTTCACAGTGATTCTTCTGGTTAGATATTCTCGAGTCTAACAGCCTCAGGGTAGAAGCTGTTCTTCAGTATCTGTAGAGAGCAAAATGAGTTAATTCAGTAATATGCTGTGGGTGGGAGATATTCAGGTTTACAAATGTCCTCCAAGGAGGACAAATTTAAACTGCTGTTAGTCAGGAAGATATTTTATTAAAGTGGTGCATTCATTTTTTAGGTTTGTGACACCATGTAAAACACAGATTTACCTTCACAAATTATCTGATCAGTTCATTCAACCTTTATTTATACAGGCTAGCCTCGTTGAGTCACGGGGACTCATTTACAAGAGGGACCTGTCTCACTCACACCAAACAACCATCCACTCTCACTCACACCTAGGGTCAATTTAGAGTCACCAATCAGCCTAACAAGCATGTTTTTTGGTCTGTGGGAGGAAACCGGAGTACCCGGAGGAAACCCACGCATGCACGGGGAGAACATGCAAACTCCACCCAGAAAGGCCCCGGACCGGGATTTGAACCGGCAACCTTCTCGCTGAGAGGCAGCAGCTCTACCAGTTGTGCCACCGTGCTGCCCAGTGCTGATCAGTTCTACACTGCTGCAGGTAGACAGATTCCAGCAGTACCACAGCCATTTCCCTGAAGCAGCACTGAACTCCACCATGGAGGCGTACCCACTGCTGAACAAGAACAAACTGAAAACTGAACTTGCTCTCATCTACAGCAATGAAGAGTTCAAAAGCTGCAGTGGTGCTGTTATTGTTAAAGGAGACCACATATTGTTTTTTTTTTTTTAATTTTTATGATATTTCTGTGGGCTATCCAGACCATATTCATTCAATTTAATGCACAAAATAATTCTTAGATAATAAAATATCCCCTTTCTAGTTATGCATTTTCTGACTTCCGTTCTAAACGACCGGTTTATGATAATGAGCTCTGAATGCCACGCCCTACAAAGATCTGTTTACATTTACTCCGCCCTCTGAAACAGCCAGTATCTCTAATATGTTGTTGTTTTAAAATTAGCTCTTTTTTAATTACTCATTTGACTTACTGTTAGTGCTAGCTTAAGATAACTTACCGAAAGCCGTCTGCGCGCGCCGCCATTTGCAGCTCCTTTTAGCATTAGCCCACCTCCGAGGCTAATGATAGCTCTTCCTCCTCCGGCACACCGCCAGTTAACCGCTCGTTGCATGCGGCGCTTTTGGGAGCGATCGCTGCTTCAGTCCACACACACAAAGTTCACCGAGTGTCTCCAGTTAATTTATCCGTATGAGGCAACCTCTGACCTCAAAAGCCAGCAGTTCCCGCACGCAGATGGTCCCTTCGCCGGCGGTCTGCTCGTTTTATTTCTGCCGGCTGCGCGTTGGGAGCGATCGCTAAAAATTGAACTAAAACGTAAAAATAACAATTATACTTTATTTATAAAGCCATTTAAAACAACCACAGCTGCAACAAAGTGCTGTACACATGAAATTAAGAACATTTAAACAAAAGATGAGATGAAATCAGGAATCAGGTGAGGGGCTGGACTCAGGTTTGGTGTGGGTTGTGGCTGCGGTTTGTGACGTCACAAACCGCAGGAAGTGAGAACGAAGTGTTTCTATCACAGACAAATAAATCTACTTAGAGTAAATAAACCACTGGGTGCATTTCTTTGGCCTTAGGACTGTTTTTTTATGAAGTACATACCCAAAGTTGAGTAAAAAAAAAAACATTAAAAAGTGAATTTTGAATATGTGGTCCCCTTTAAATCTGACAGAAGATTAACTGGGTCAATTAACAAGAAACAAATTATGTCATGTTAAATTATTCTAAATGATCCTAAATGACTGCATCTATCTGACTCATTTATGACATTTCAAAACAACTCAAGTTCTTATTTTAAATAATCTATACAATTGTGTATATTTTTGTTTTATTTTCAGCTAGTGAGGGGCTTTTAAGCATTAGATTTGCATGAACTTAACAGGGATGAACTTTTTAACAAACCTAGAAATATGTACTGTATGTTGTCCAAACATTTCTATTTCAGTTAATAAAAGGGGATTTCTTTACTTTTTTGCATTTTATTTTTTGTTATTTGTTGGATCTTATTGAATATGTGACTAGAAAAAAATCTGTTTAGGGTTAACAACAACTTATCTGTGTTAAATCGGTGTAATGTAGTGGCAATGTGCTGGACTTTTTTGACTGAGAAAACATCCATGAGATTTATTATTGTTTTTCAGAAATGTAAAATAATATTTATTCTTAGCCATCTGCAGACTTTCATCCATACATTTATCTTTAATTGATATTTTATCTGTCATACATTTGATTGGACAAGGTAATTCCTTCTTCTGTTGCATGTGAAAAGGAAATTAACTCTGAAATGTAGCAGTTTTATGTGGTGACATGTATGCCTGAAGCTAATTTAAACTGTTTGATTGATTAGCCTAAAAGGAGAAAAGTGAAATGATAATTGTGCTGTTCGCTGCCAGGTGTTTTGTAATACTTAATCATTATTTTTAGCATTTAAAAGCAACTCTGATTTGCCGAATGTCAGCTGATCCAAGGGCCTCGGGCCATCTCAGCCTCATCTGAAGTGAATATTAATATCATTTGGGTGAGGAAAGCACTTAAAATGTGCCGCTGACACATTAAGGGTTCAGGGTCACAAGAGTCCCACAACAAGAACTGCTAACAAGAACAGGTGCAGCAGCATACACATCACTCAGACCAAGACAGGCTTCTTTCACCTGTTCACTCAAAGCCTGCAGACTTATTTTGCTTCATGTCCAAGTGGCAGTAGGACCAGCCTGTTTTCTCTGAAACACAACAGTTGGGTGCATTTTGAAAAAAAAAAAACTTGAAGCGAATGTTGCCAAACAGACTGATTTAAAACTTTAGTTCTGTTGACAACCAAGTCAAGTCGACCAATTAGCTCTTGGAATATGAGTTGTTGATGGATTTCAGCTACTGTCATGTTAATGCTTAGCTCAGTGATTGTAAAAACTCACTCAGTTCTGTCCATTTTTGTGGTTTTTGGGCTTGCTTGGCTGTGGCAGCCATCTTGAATGTGGATGACTACTGTTACGTCCACAAGGCCCATTTGGCGGGGTAACATTAAAGGAGACCACACAAGGATTTTCTGATTAAATAAGAATATTGTTTATAAAATTTATACTAGAAAAAATAAAATCTAGAAAAAGGAATACCTGCTAAATAAATGAGAAACCAAAATGAGATTACTGCAGACAAAACTCACCAACACCAACCATAAGGTACAAACCAATCCAAATGGGGTTCTGAGGTGGGAGAAGGGAAAAGCCTCCCATGCTGCTGCATGCATGGCTGCTTAAATCACAGAGGTGCACCAATCAAGGCAACACAGAACACCTGCAGAAGGCCTGTCTCCAGAACCATATCAGGAAAAGAGGCAAAAACCACTGCAGCCGTAACACCTCCCCCCTTAAAACAGAGGATCCAACCAGGAGCTCTGCAGCCACTCTTCTGCTAATCTTGTCCATCAGTGGCATGGGACAATGCATCCGCCAGCACATTCTCAGTGCCTTTAATGTGCCGAATGTCAAGGTTGTAACGTTGCAGGAATAAGGCCCATCGCACCAAGCGCTGATTTGGACTCTGTAGCCGTTTTCGCATTGGCCAGCCCTCAATGGACCTTACCAAGCTCCGCCCAGAAACGCCCCCTAAGCTCCAACATGGCTGCACGTCTCCCAAGCGCAGCTTTGGTGTCAATGGAAAACATGGCGTCGACTGACTGCAGGGTATTTTTGAGTCGAATAGTGTATCATTTCTGCCAGATTCCAACAAAATATCAGCCATGACAATGGACAGGGGAACCAACAAGTTCATGTTTTTTTTTTTTTTGGACGTTATCAAGTTGTTTGATCCACGCGATGCCTCCAAACAGCGTGCGCGTCACCGCTAATGCTACCGTCTGATGGGGAAAACATCAGCTCCTCACACGCTCAGGCTCAGCATTATTACAGCTGTGGACAGGATCACTGATGCCTATTGTCCTGCAAGGCTGGGTAAGTCAGGCATTCATGGTTTTGAGGGTTACTTTTGAAATCAGCGATTTCTATTGTTGGCAAAAGTTTGTGTGCCTTGGTCGCAAAGCTAATGCTAACTGTAATCTCCATTCATTCCTTAAGTGGTTGGTTAGCCGTTGCTGCTTTAGCTGCTAAACACGCCGACAGCGACTTTTGTGAGGGCTAACGAGCTCAGCCGTCCGGTGTGTTAGTTAAAATCCAGCCTTCGTGTCACGATTTTGTGCAGTTTTAGGTGAAATCGACAGTAGAGCTCGTTGTGTTAGCTAGCTCATGTGGCGTTAGCAGAGCTGTTTCTTCCCAACTTCCAGGACGTTCAGTGAACTGTGGCTTTCTCTCATCGTGACCGCGTGTTGTTAACTAGCAGGTTTCAAAAGCAGGTCAACCCTTCTCTGCTGGTGAAAGAAATAATTGTTCAGTTTTGTGGTCGTGAACAAGCTTTGATCCAAGCAAGGCATTCGGTTTCACATATAGGGAAACGGTGAATTTTACTTCCACAAATACGGTCAGGGTACCTGACATCTCCTGTACAGATACCCCACTGACGGTGGAGGAGCATTTTTCCAGCCCTGACGCAGAAAAAATCTGCACGTATGCTAGCTAGCAATGTAAGTAGCATGTGGTGCCGGTCTCACAAACGCTACCGTAGCGTTTGTTTTGTGAGACCGGCACGCACGTGGAAGCTGCGCTGTGACGTGTTATGGGTATTAGCCAATGAAACGCGGCCCTGTGGGCGGAGCTTGGTAAGGTCCATGGCCCGGGCTGCCCCCGGTTTGCTCATAGCCCGAACTGGCCCGCCCGTGTTCATTACGCATTATGTGAAGAGCAAGCCTTGAAGTGGGTGGGGTGTTCACTTGACGTGGGTGGAGTGTTCACTTGACGTGGGTGGTGTTCTTTTAAGAGCGGACACGCCGCTAAAAAATGTTTGTTAGCTGAATATATATATTAGTGTTTCTGAGCTAAATTTTTGTTAATGACTGATTACAATTCAGCTTATGTTAGGACGTAAATAACACGAAGCGCGCACCCATAGCCTACAGAGCATTTCCGCCTTTCTATAAAGTTCTATAAAATATAACTAATATTCTCTAACTCTTGCGCGTAGCCAGGGTTTTAAAATATAACTGATAATCTCTAAATCCTGCGCACGCCAGAATTTTACAGGCGGCAAATCCTTCATAGGAAAGGTTGACTCCAAAAAAACTAATAAGCCGCCGTGGCGTAAAGGGATAAGCACTTGGCTTTAAGCACACGTTTTATCTTGACCCGTAGGCTACGAGTTCGAATCTCAGCTGGGTCAAGTTATTTTATGTTTGTCTTTTATTGGAGAAAATAAAAAGAAGTAGTAGTTACTACTTCTTTTTAGTAACTACTTCTTTTTATTTTCTCCAATAAAAGACAAACATAAAATAACTTGACCCAGCTGAGATTCGAACTCGTAGCCTACGGGTCAAGATAAAATGTGTGCTTAAAGCCAAGTGCTTATCCCTTTACGCCACGGCGGCTTATTAGTTTTTTTGGAGTCAACCTTTCCTATGAAGGATTTGCCGCCTGTAAAATTCTGGCACGCGCAGGATTTAGAGATGATCAGTTATATTTTAAAACCCTGGCTACGCGCAAGAGTTAGAGAATATTAGTTATATTTTATAGAACTTTATAGAAAGGCGGAAATGCTCTGTAGGCTATGGGTGCGCGCTTCGTGTTATTTACGTCCTAACATAAGCTGAATTGTAATCAGTCATTAACAAAAATTTAACTCAGAAACACTAATTCAGCTAACAATTATTTTAGGGGTTTCTGTAGTTAAATATTAATGAAATCAGCTTGCGCGCTGAGGTTGTTGTTTGAATGAGTCCCGCCCCTGCTGCAAACAACGAATCAAATGTGAGCAGTACATGATGTCAAACTGGGTCCGTGGGGCCGGCCCGATCAGAACCACGGTGGAGATGGTTCCAAAACAAGGGCGGATCCCGGGCGGAAAAGGAAAATGCGAACACGCCGAACCCGGGTTAGAAGCAGGGTGGAGCCGGGGAGAGCCGGGGAGGGCTGGCCAATGCGAAAACGGCTTGTGAGGAGTGCAAAAAGGTCAAAGGGTTATGATCTGAATACACCACAACAGGAAACGAACCCCCGCTCACATACACATAAAGTGCTGCTATGTCCAAATTAGAGCCAGGGCTTCTTTCTCAATGGTATAATGGTTGAGTTGATGTTGATTGAACTTTTAAGAAAAGAAACACACTGGATGGTCAACCCCTTCTTCAACGGTCTGCAGCAAGTTGGCTCCCGCACCCACTTGACTTGCGTCAACCTGTACTTGGAATGGCCGATCTAATTTTGGAGCTGAAAAAACGGGTACAGTACTTAAAAGGAGCTTGACATTTTCAAATGCCTTCTGACTGCCCGAAGACCACCTAAACTGGACTTAAATCTTTAATAAGTCAGTTAATGGAGCCACCACAGTGGAACAATTCTCACAAAAGTTCCTATAGTAACCCACCATCCCCAAAAACCTCATTAACTCCTTTTTTGAGGTAGGAGGTGGGAAATTATCAATGGCTTGGACTTTAGCTCTTATTGGTTTCACTTGTCCTTGCCAGACAACTTTTCCTAAATAAGTCACTGTAGCTTTAGCATTTTGCTAAGTTCACAGTTAGACGAGCATCCTGAAGATGCTGAAACAAGTGCCGGATGAGTAGCATGTGTTCAGTCCATATGTCACTGAAAACCACCACATCGTCCAAGTAAACAGCACAACCTTCCAACCCAGCTACCACTTGATTCATTAACCACTGGAAAATGGCAGGTGCATTCCTAAGACCAAAACTCATGACATTGTAAGAGTATAATCCAGTTGGTAGAATAAACGAGGACACCTCTTGGGCTCGAGCAGACAAGGGTACTTGATAGTAACCCTTAAGCAAATCAAATTTACTCACATACTTTGCAGTTCCAACACAGTCAACACAATCTTCCATCTGAAGAAGTGGGTAGGAGTCAGGTTTTGTGATGCTGTTCAGTTTCCTGTAATCAGTACAGAATCTGTAAGTACCATCAGGTTTTTTAACCAACACACAGGGTGAGGCCCAACTGGAGGAGGATGGTTTAACCAAGCCGTTGTCCAGCAAATACTGAATTTCTGACTCCATAAATTTACTTTTCTGTGGAGAAACTCTATAGAAATGCTGACGGATGGTCTGCGCATCTTCCACATCAATGTCATGCTCAATTAAGTTAGTACACATTGGGACGTCGCCAAACATATGAAAATCCAAAATCAACTGCTTCAACTGCTCACTTTTTCCTGCAGACAAATGGCTCAACAATGGTTGCAAGTTTGACAACGTCTCAGAGTTCTTAAGTCTTGGCTGAAATACAGCATCTTCTGGAGTCTGTACATCCTCATCTAATCTTGCAGTGTAACTCAAATCTACTGTCACAGAAGCAGCAAATGCCTGTACATCTGTTTCTTCCAGAGTACAACCAAAGTAAGGTTTCAGTAAGTTTACATGGCAAAGCTGAGTTGGTCGTTTACGGTCTGGGGTAGAAACCATGTAATCTTGTGCTGACCCCTGTTTCAACACAGAATATGGACCATAAAACTTTGCCTGAAATGAAGAACCTTGAGTAGGTAATAAGGCAAGCACCTTATCTCCTGGGTGGAACACTATTTTTAGCTTTCTGGTCAAACCATCGTTTCATCTTTTCTGTGCTTTTTTAAGATTCTCAGAGGCTAATTTGCCAGCCAAGAAAAGTCTGCGACAAAAGCCATTAATGTAGTCGAACAAGTTTGATGGTGGATCAGACTTCTCCAAGTTAGTTTTTAGAATAGCAAGGGGGCCGCGCACATGATGTCCAAACACTAGCTCATTTGGACTGAACCTTGTGCTTTCCTGTACCCAGGGCCGGATTTAGGAGGATGGGGGCCCCTGGGCTT
>JBBPBX010075978.1:0-17224 GCA_038048925.1 Garcialebias charrua | reverse complement strand
GTTTCAATAGTCTTTCAATAATCTTTCAATAGTCTTTCAATAATCTTTCAATAGTCTTTCAATAATCTTTCAATAATCTTTCAATAATCTTTCAATAGTGTTTCAATAATCTTTCAATAGTGTTTCAATAGTCTTTCAATAATCTTTCAATAGTCTTTCAATAATCTTTCAATAGTGTTTCAATAGTCTTTCAATAATCTTTCAATAATCTTTCAATAGTCTTTCAATAATCTTTCAATAATCTTTCAATAATCTTTCAATAGTGTTTCAATAGTCTTTCAATAATCTTTCAATAGTCTTTCAATAATCTTTCAATAGTCTTTCAATAATCTTTCAATAATCTTTCAATAGTCTTTCAATAATCTTTCAATAGTCTTTCAATAATCTTTCAATAGTGTTTCAATAGTCTTTCAATAATCTTTCAATAGTCTTTCAATAATCTTTCAATAGTGTTTCAATAGTCTTTCAATAATCTTTCAATAATCTTTCAATAGTCTTTCAATAATCTTTCAATAATCTTTCAATAATCTTTCAATAGTGTTTCAATAGTCTTTCAATAATCTTTCAATAATCTTTCAATAGTCTTTCAATAATCTTTCAATAATCTTTCAATAATCTTTCAATAGTGTTTCAATAATCTTTCAATAGTGTTTCAATAGTCTTTCAATAATCTTTCAATAATCTTTCAATAGTCTTTCAATAATCTTTCAATAATCTTTCAATAGTCTTTCAATAGTCTTTCAATAATCTTTCAATAATCTTTCAATAATCTTTCAATAATCTTTCAATAGTCTTTCAATAATCTTTCAATAATCTTTCAATAATCTTTCAATAATCTTTCAGTAGTCTTTCAATAGTCTTTCAATAATCTTTCAATAATCTTTCAATAATCTTTCAATAGTGTTTCAATAATCTTTCAATAGTGTTTCAATAGTCTTTCAATAATCTTTCAATAGTCTTTCAATAATCTTTCAATAGTGTTTCAATAGTCTTTCAATAATCTTTCAATAATCTTTCAATAGTCTTTCAATAATCTTTCAATCATCTTTCAATAATCTTTCAATAGTGTTTCAATAGTCTTTCAATAATCTTTCAATAGTCTTTCAATAATCTTTCAATAATCTTTCAATAATCTTTCAATAGTGTTTCAATAGTCTTTCAATAATCTTTCAATAGTCTTTCAATAATCTTTCAATAGTCTTTCAATAATCTTTCAATAATCTTTCAATAATCTTTCAATAGTGTTTCAATAGTCTTTCAATAATCTTTCAAAAATCTTTCAATAATCTTTCAATAATCTTCCAATAACCTTCCTATAGTCTTTCAATAATCTTTCAATAATCTTTCAGTAGTCTTTCAATAGTCTTTCAATAATCTTTCAATAATCTTTCAATAATCTTTCAATAGTGTTTCAATAGTCTTTCAATAGTCTTTCAATAATCTTTCAATAATCTTTCAATAATCTTTCAATAATCTTTCAGTAGTCTTTCAATAGTCTTTCAATAATCTTTCAATAATCTTTCAATAATCTTTCAATAGTGTTTCAATAATCTTTCAATAGTGTTTCAATAGTCTTTCAATAATCTTTCAATAGTCTTTCAATAATCTTTCAATAGTGTTTCAATAGTCTTTCAATAATCTTTCAATAATCTTTCAATAGTCTTTCAATAATCTTTCAATATCTTTCAATAATCTTTCAATAGTGTTTCAATAGTCTTTCAATAATCTTTCAATAGTCTTTCAATAATCTTTCAATAATCTTTCAATAATCTTTCAATAGTGTTTCAATAGTCTTTCAATAATCTTTCAATAGTCTTTCAATAATCTTTCAATAGTCTTTCAATAATCTTTCAATAATCTTTCAATAATCTTTCAATAGTGTTTCAATAATCTTTCAATAGTGTTTCAATAGTCTTTCAATAATCTTTCAATAGTCTTTCAATAATCTTTCAATTTTCAATAGTCTTTCAATAATCTTTCAATAATCTTTCAATAGTCTTTCAATAATCTTTCAATAATCTTTCAATAATCTTTCAATAGTGTTTCAATAGTCTTTCAATAATCTTTCAATAATCTTTCAATAGTCTTTCAATAATCTTTCAATAATCTTTCAATAATCTTTCAATAGTGTTTCAATAATCTTTCAATAGTGTTTCAATAATCTTTCAATAGTGTTTCAATAGTCTTTCAATAATCTTTCAATAGTCTTTCAATAATCTTTCAATAGTGTTTCAATAGTCTTTCAATAATCTTTCAATAATCTTTCAATAGTCTTTCAATAATCTTTCAATAGTCTTTCAATAATCTTTCAATAGTGTTTCAATAGTCTTTCAATAATCTTTCAATAATCTTTCAATAGTCTTTCAATAATCTTTCAATAATCTTTCAATAATCTTTCAATAGTGTTTCAATAATCTTTCAATAGTGTTTCAATAGTCTTTCAATAATCTTTCAATAGTCTTTCAATAATCTTTCAATAATCTTTCAATAATCTTTCAATAGTCTTTCAATAGTCTTTCAATAATCTTTCAATATCTTTCAATAATCTTTCAATAATCTTTCAATAGTCTTTCAATAATCTTTCAATAATCTTTCAATAATCTTTCAATATAGTCTTTCAATAGTCTTTCAATAATCTTTCAATAATCTTTCAATAATCTTTCAATAGTGTTTCAATAATCTTTCAATAGTGTTTCAATAGTCTTTCAATAATCTTTCAATAGTCTTTCAATAATCTTTCAATAGTGTTTCAATAGTCTTTCAATAATCTTTCAATAATCTTTCAATAGTCTTTCAATAATCTTTCAATATCTTTCAATAATCTTTCAATAGTGTTTCAATAGTCTTTCAATAATCTTTCAATAGTCTTTCAATAATCTTTCAATAATCTTTCAATAATCTTTCAATAGTGTTTCAATAGTCTTTCAATAATCTTTCAATAGTCTTTCAATAATCTTTCAATAGTCTTTCAATAATCTTTCAATAATCTTTCAATAATCTTTCAATAGTGTTTCAATAATCTTTCAATAGTGTTTCAATAGTCTTTCAATAATCTTTCAATAGTCTTTCAATAATCTTTCAATAGTGTTTCAATAGTCTTTCAATAATCTTTCAATAATCTTTCAATAGTCTTTCAATAATCTTTCAATAATCTTTCAATAATCTTTCAATAGTGTTTCAATAGTCTTTCAATAGTCTTTCAATAGTCTTTCAATAATCTTTCAATAGTGTTTCAATAGTCTTTCAATAGTCTTTCAATAATCTTTCAATAATCTTTCAATAGTCTTTCAATAATCTTTCAATAGTCTTTCAATAATCTTTCAATAGTGTTTCAATAGTCTTTCAATAATCTTTCAATAATCTTTCAATAGTCTTTCAATAATCTTTCAATAATCTTTCAATAATCTTTCAATAGTGTTTCAATAGTCTTTCAATAATCTTTCAATAGTCTTTCAATAGTCTTTCAATAATCTTTCAATAATCTTTCAATAATCTTTCAATAATCTTTCAATAATCTTTCAATAGTGTTTCAATAGTCTTTCAATAATCTTTCAATAGTCTTTCAATAATCTTTCAATAATCTTTCAATAATCTTTCAGTAATCTTTCAATAGTCTTTCAATAGTCTTTCAATAATCTTTCAATAGTCTTTCAATAATCTTTTAGGTCATGGGTGGTGTGTATTTTCTGGCTGACTCTCCACGGTGGAATCCATTGTGTGTGTGTTAGCAGTGCTGTGTGTACACCCAGCTCAGTGACGTGTATACTAGAACATACATCATTGGTCCAGGCGGGTCTAACGTTACATGTCCACTTTGCAGTGATTCAATGGACCAACTCCCCTCTCACCATTGGTTACTTTCAAACTAACAAACAAATAAATAAATAAAAAATGCAACATGAATGTAACTTTGTAACTCAACACATTATAGAAATGTAGTGTAGTAGAAAGTACGGATACTTAATGTAAAATGTACTGGAGTAAAAGTAAAAAGTACCCACGTTTAATTCTAGTACAGATACATGAAAAATGTACTTAAGTACAGTAAGTACTTGTACTTAGTTACATCCCACCACTGCCAGTTTCCTCCCATGGTCCAAAACATGCATGTCAGGCTGATTGGTAACTCTAAATTGTCCCTAGGTGTGAGTGAGAGAGTGAATGGTTGTTTATCTCTATGTGTCACTGTGATGGACCTGCGACCCGTCCAGGGTGTACCCCGCCCCTCACACAGTGATTGCTGGACATGGGCACCAGTAACTCCCATGACCCAAAATGGAAGAAGCGAGTAAAGATAATGGATGGATGGATAAACAAAAACCTGAAATGTGGAGGTTTTTTTTTTTTTTTACCTAAAGGTCTTTAAAACAATGTTATCATTTAAATGAGATATTTTCATTTCAAGCTGAAAAAGCTAAAAAATATTGACTAATTCATGAATCAAATAATCAAACCTGAGTATTTTGAATCATTTCTGTAAGGGGGTTGATGTTTCCCCTAAAGAACACAAACTGTCATAAAGTTAAAGGTTACATCAATTCAGGATGGTTGTCTGAAGGAATTCATGCTTTGACTTTTCATTCCTCTGATATTTTACTAACACATGTATTGTGTACTGTTGCTGCTCTTGTTGACCATAAAAACAACTTGTTATTGAAATTAATTTTTGTGTTTCAAACTAAAAAACCAACGAGCCCTCCTTGTTGTCCTGATCTAACGTGTGGAGTGGTAGTAGCTGAGAGTGGTCCACCAGCCAGACTCTGAGCTCTAACAGACCAGCTGAGATCTCAGAATATCACATGAGATGGTTCATAACATTATTTACAAGGTTTGACCAAAACACTACAAGTTTCTCATCACAACATGATCTTAGTGTCAAACTGTGGGATGAAAGGTGGCGGGTGATATGCATTGCTTCAAGGAATGCTAGGCCTTGAATGGATTCAGTTTTTGTGTCTCTGACATCCAGTAAAACTAATTCTGTCCACTTCAATCATTTAGTTCATATTTCACTTTGAACCTGCATCCTGTTGCTTCAACTCACATCTTTTATTCTTTATTCAGATTGTGGAGGTGCAGGTTGTCAGAGATCAGCTGTTCTTCTCTGGCTTCAGCTCTGAAGTCCAACCCCTCCCATCTGACACAACTGGACCTGGATGACAACAAGCTGTCTGACTCTGGAGTGAAGGAACTCTGTGATTTCCTGGAGAGTCCAAACTGTAGACTGGAGGTTCTGAGGTCAGTTCACTGCAGCTGTTGGAGGTTTTCTATGTTTGTCCAACTAAAATCATTCCCTGATACTTCACAATTTATTCTGTTATAAATGTTTTGTTCATTTAACAATTTGATGGTCTAAAATCAGCCCCACATTTGAATGTTTTATTTTGGTGCTGTCAATAATCACAGATGTTCCTGACAAAACCTAAAAATCCTTGTAAAGTCTTTTATTTAGTCTGAATAGTTAGAAATGCTCCTGTAAGCTCACAGTAACTTTACGGTCCTTTAGTGTTCATCAGGGACAATCAGCTGTTTGAAACGTTATAAATACAACTTTTCATCACATCTTTGTCTTATCATAAAACATTTCTATCAGTAATGTTTCTGACCTTCATCTCTGTACTTTAATTGTTGTATTAGCTGACTTGGTGAAGTTTTCCTTGCTCCATGTGTAAACCTCTGTAAAGATTACCGGGACAGACTTCAACGTACCCTGGAAGTGCTGCGTTGTTCCCAGCTGGACGCTGCTGCCGAGTCTCGTCTCGTCCCACAAAATAGTTTTAGTTGGAGTGTAAAGAGCAAAAAGACACTTTTATTGTGCACAAGTCAACATTTAGTATGAGAAGCTGTTCCACGTGCATGCAGGCTGAAGAATCGTGCGCTCCTCAGCTCAGAACGTCTGACTCCTGTTGGCTTCCCCCAAAGCAGGACGTCAATAGTTGATGCAGCGGCTGCAGCAGCTGCTAAAACATCTGCTTCAGTAGAAGAACTAATGAAACACTAACTGGTGTCGTGCACGAGGACACTTTCAGGAAAACAACACCTCCATGTCTGCCAATCATCCTTCCTGCACATAAATGCATCTAAGTATAAAATGATGTGCATAGACTTTCAGAAGTCTTCTGCCCCTCTCCCTCCTGTTACCATTTATGGTCAGGCTGTGGAAGAGGTAGAGGAATATAAATATCTTGGCATTTTGATGGATAATAATAAATTGAAATTTGAGTCTCAGTCAGATGTAATCTGTCAGAAAGTCCATCAAAGTATGCATTTCCTCAGGAAACTAAGGAGTTTAAATGTTGACTGCACTTTTATGAAAATGTTCTACAGTTGTTTTATAGAATCTGTTCTCACTTTTTCGTGTCTTTGTTGGTTTGGGCTGATGAACTTGAAAAACCGAAATTGTTTACAGTGTGTTATTAAAGAATGCGGGAAAATAATAGGAATTCAATTGAATGACATCTTGGATCTTTTTAAGTCCAGATCTATATCTAAGGCTAAAAAAATCTTGGCAGATCCCACTCATCCCCTACACGCTGAGTTCAATCTGCTGCCTTCAGGTAGAAGATACGGCCTACTAAAGTGTAGAACAAACAGATTAAAAAACTCCTTCATCCCCTCAGTTTTGGATTTTTAAACAAAAAATAGTTTTAAAGATTATCTCATTCCTATGTATTCTTATCTTGAATCTTACTAAATGTTTTTAAGGAAGAACTATTTGCTCTTTTTAAGTTGTACCCTCTGAAATGTCTCTTGTATATTTTAATCTGTAATGGAGGTACTTTTTTATACTTTTATTCTTTTATCTTGTTTAATATTCTAGTTTGTATAAATGAATTTGTTGGCTGTCTCACTACTATTACCATTACCTGCTGTAAATGAATTGCCCCTCGGGGACCTAATAATAAATTTGAATTTGAAGTTGAAGTTGACCACCGAGCAACACGTGCACATTTAACAACAACACAGCATCATTTTCAGCTAACGGTTCTGGAGGGTCTTCAAAAACTCTCAACTGAAATCTTTAAAAAATTAACAAAAAATACTTTTGGACAAATTAAAAGAGGAAAATGACTTTCTTTACCCACAAACTGACATAAAATATGTTTGTTAAATTTAATAAAACATAAACAAAAACCAGGGGCAGCACGGTGGCACAACTGGTACAGCTGCTGCCTGTCAGCTAGCAGGTTCCTGGTTCAAATCCCAGTCCAGGGGCCTTTCTGGGTGGAGTTTGCATGTTCTCTCCGTGCATGCATGGGTTTCCTCTGGGTACTCTGGTTTCCTGTGGTGGAGAAAATACTCAAATATTTTACTTAAGTAAAAGTACAAATAAACAGACAAAAATATACTCCAGTAAAAGTACAAGTACCATATTAACGTTTTTACTTAAGGAAAAGTAAATAAGTGTTTGATTAAAAAAAATACTTAAAGTATTAAAGTACAGTAAAAGTACTTGCTGAATGTATTACCTAATGCAATGGTCTACAATATCATTAAGTGTGCATACAGTATGTACCTGTATATTCTCTGTAATACATTAATAGTGTTGTTTTAATGAACAATGCTGCAGATAATACATGTTTTTATTGTGTTTACTCTGTGACATAGTTCACACTTGGACTTGTGATTATGTGCATCAGAATTTCAGGGATGAACAGACTTAAATGTCATTAGGCAAAATAAGAAAGAGGAATGATTATACCTTTGAAAGTTTTTATTTACAACAGAACAAGACCAATGTGTCATTTTAACTGCAGTAAAAACATTTAAGTAAAAGTTGTCTTCCTGAAAAAAGGAGCATTAGACCCAACAAAGGAACATCTGATCATTTCAACTCCAGTTTGTCATCAACTCTAGTTACTGTCTAGTCAACCTGGTAATGGATCAATAGTGATTAGTATTTTAACTTCCTGACACCATTTTCTAAACTTGGACCTGAGTGTTGAGACATTTGGAGACATCTCTTGTCTCCTAACATCCATGAACTGAATCATTTTAATGTTGCAGCAAGAATTTCTTGTTCAAGTTCAGAAGAAGTTGATTTTCAAGTTTTTTGGGTCCAGTCTCGTTCTTTTGGGAGAGAATCTGTCCTGCTGAACTGAATAATCTTTCAATAGTCTTTCAATAATATTTCAATAATATTTCAATAATATTTCAATAGTCTTTCAAAAATATTTCAATAATATTTCAGTATTCTTTCAAAAATCTTTCAATAATCTTTCAGTAGTCTTTCAATAATCTTTCAATAGTCTTTCAATAATCTTTCAATAATCTTTCAGTAGTCTCTCAATAATCTTTCAATAATCTTTCAGTAGTCTTTCAATAGTCTTTCAATAATCTTTTAAAAGTCTTTCAATAATCTTTCAATAATCTTTCAATAGTCTTTCAATAGTGTTTCAATAGTCTTTCAATAATCTTTCAATAATCTTTCAATAGTCTTTCAATAATCTTTCAATAATCTTTCAATAGTCTTTCAATAATATTTCAGTAGTCTTTCAAAAATCTTTCAATAATCTTTCAAAAGTCTTTCATTAATATTTCAATAGTCTTTCAATAATCTTTCAATAATCTTTCAGTAGTCTCTCAATAATCTTTCAATAATCTTTCAGTAGTCTTTCAATAGTCTTTCAATAATCTTTTAAAAGTCTTTCAATAATATTTCAATAGTCTTTCAATAGTTTTTCAAAAATCTTTCAGTAATCCTTCAATAATCTTTCAATAATCTTTCAATAGTCTTTCAATAATCTTTCAATAGTCTTTCAATAATCTTTCAATAATCTTTCAATAGTCTTTCAATAGTGTTTCAATAGTCTTTCAATAATCTTTCAATAATCTTTCAATAGTCTTTCAATAATCTTTCAATAATCTTTCAATAGTCTTTCAATAGTCTTTCAATAGTCTTTCAATAGTCTTTCAATAATCTTTCAATAGTCTTTCAATGATCTTTCAATAGTCTTTCAATAATCTTTCAATAATCTTTCAATAGTCTTTCAATAATCTTTCAATAATCTTTCAATAGTGTTTCAATAGTCTTTCAATAATCTTTCAATAATCTTTCAATAGTCTTTCAATAATCTTTCAATAATCTTTCAATAATCTTTCAATAATCTTTCAATAGTCTTTCAATAATCTTTCAATAATCTTTCAATAGTCTTTCAATAATTTTTCAATAGTCTTTCAATAATCTTTCAATAGTCTTTCAATAATCTTTCAATAGTCTTTCAATAATCTTTCAATAGTCTTTCAATAATCTTTCAATAGTCTTTCAATAATCTTTTAGGCCATGGGTGGTGTGTATTTTCTGGCTGACTCTCCACGGTGGAATCCATTGTGGGTGTGTTAGCAGTGCTGTGTGTACACCCAGCTCAGTGACGTATATACTAGAACATACATCATTGGTCCAGGCGGGTCTAACGTTACGTGTCCACTTTGCAGTGATTCAATGGACCAACTCCCCTCTCACCATTGGTTACTTTCAAACTAACAAACAAATAAATAAATAAAAAATGCAACATGAATGTAACTTTGTAACTCAACACATTATAGAAATGTAGTGTAGTAGAAAGAACAGATACTTAATGTAAAATGTACTGGAGTAAAAGTAAAAAGTACCCATGTTTAACTCTACTTAAGTAAAGTACAGATACATGAAAAATGTACTTAAGTACAGTAAGTACTTGTACTTAGTTACATCCCACCACTGCCAGTTTCCTCCCATGGTCCAAAACATGCATGTCAGGCTGATTGGTGACTCTAAATTGTCCCTAGGTGTGAGTGAGAGAGTGAATGGTTGTTTATCTCTATGTGTCACTGATGGACCTGCGACCCGTCCAGGGTGTACCCCGCCCCTCACACAGCTGGACATGGGCACCGGCAACTCCCATGACCCAAAATGGAAGAAGCGAGTAAAGATAATGGATGGATGGATAAACAAAAACCTGAAATGTGGAGGTTTTTCTTTTTACCTAAAGGTCTTTAAAACAAATTTATAATTTAAATGAGATATTTTCATTTCAAGCTGAGAAAGCTAAAAAATATTGACTAATTCATGAATCAAATTATCAAACCTGAGTATTTTGAATCATTTCTGTAAGGTGGTTGTTGTTTCTCCTAAAGAACACAAACTGTCATAAAGTTAAAGTTACATAAATTCAGGATGGTTGTCTGAAGGAATTCATGCTTTGACTTTTCATTCCTCTGATATTTTACTAACACATGTATTGTGGACTGTTGCTGCTCTTGTTGACCATAAAAACAACTCGTTATTGAAATTAATTTTTGTGTTTCAAACTAAAAAACAAACGAGCCCTCCTTGTTGTCCTGATCTAACGTGTGGAGTGGTAGTAGCTGAGAGTGGTCCACCAGCCAGACTCTGAGCTCTAACAGACCAGCTGAGATCTCAGAATATCACATGAGATGGTTCATAACATTATTTACAAGGTTTGACCAAAACACTACAAGTTTCTCATCACAACATGATCTTAGTGTCAAACTGTGGGATGAAAGGTGGCGGGTGATATGCATTGCTTCAAGGAATGCTAGGCCTTGAATGGATTCAGTTTTTGTGTCTCTGACATCCAGTAAAACTAATTCTGTCCACTTCAATCATTTAGTTCATATTTCAGTTTGAACCTGCATCCTGTTGCTTCAACTCACATCTTTTATTCTTTATTCAGATTGTGGAGGTGCAGTTGTCAGAGATCAGCTGTTCTTCTCTGGTCTCAGCTCTGAAGTCCAACCCCTCCCATCTGACACAACTGGACCTGAGTTACAACGACCTGCAGACTCCAGATGTTCAGCAGCTGTTGGATCTTGTGGAGAGTCCAGACTACAAACTGCAGACTCTGGGGTCAGTAGATGTTCTTTGAAAGTTTTCAATAACAATATTTGTGATGATGTAGGATCAAAACCAACCAGCAGGTGTCCTTCAACACAACATCATGTGTCGTCGCTCTACAGTGAACATCCTGATGGGACTCTTTTCTATCAGGCTGACATTTATACCAGGTTTATTGTGGACAACATGATGTGACACAGCCCTGGTCCAGACTGCTGAAGTCCACTCATCACATCTGTCCTTTGTTTCATCCAGATGTGTTCAGTGACAGCCTCCATGTTTCTTAGTCAGCTGATGTTTGAGAACCAGATGAGATGTTCATCACCACACAGAGTGTGTGTGTGTTGAACTGGAGCAGCAGTTGACATGTAACAGCAGGACATCCATCCCTCCAGTGTGTGAGCTTCACTCCAACACGTGAACATGAAGCTCCACAGCTGCTCTGAACAGGACTGAAGTCCTGCTGCTCTTTCTCCTGGATGATGATGCACGACTGACTGACAGCTGGTGGAGAGAGGCTGCAGACAGGAAGTTGGCTCCTCTCTCACTCTCTCTTCTCTCTGCAGGTGGAGGTGAAGATCTTAGTGGAGTAAAGAAGAGCTGAGTTCTGATGATCCACAGAGGTTGAAGCAGCAGCAGGTTGTTTGATCAGAAACTGGTTGGATCCTGATGATGATGAACTTTGACCTTTTTATATTTATATTATCTATGACAGGTTGATGACTGCTTCTGTGTTGTATTTACTCTGAACCAATCAAGCTAAAGTCAAGGTTAAAGAAATCGTCCAGATTATCTGTAAATGAAGCTACAATCACTACTTTTACACAAAGCTCTATTTTCTTTACTTCTTTTAAAATAAATAAATTAACATTTCATCAAGTTCTTTCTCAGTTTCTTTGATCCAAAACATTCTGCGATGAACTTTGAATTTTCTTACGATGATTTCAGTTTTAATCTGGCATGAAAGGCGGCGGGTGATATGCATTCCTCTAACTGGGGATGTGCCCCCCTGGAGGGGTCTTTCATCTCTTTTTGTTCTCTTCTCTCCTGTAATGTTTGTTCTCAGTAGAAGTGGAGCGTCTGTCTTTGCTCCTGCAGAAACAGAATCTTCATGTTTTGTTTTGAAACAGAACCAGTTCAGTAAAATCCACTAATCCTCTTCAAACCAGCTTTAATTAAAGTGTTCCTTATAGAAATGCACATCACCCGCCTCCTTTCAAACCACTTTCACACTAACATCACCCTCAGATTATTAACAGATTATTAACAGCTAATCTGACTTGAATATTATTGATCATGAATAGATAAGAGATTATAGCTGTACAACATTTACATCAGTTATAAATATAACATTCATTCATTCATTCATTCATTCAACCTTTATTTATACAGGCTAGCCTCGTTGAGTCACGGGGACTCATTTACAAGAGGGACCTGTCTCACTCACACCAAACAACCATCCACTCTCACACTCACACCTAGGGTCAATTTAGAGTCACCAATCAGCCTAACAAGCATGTTTTTTGGTCTGTGGGAGGAAACCTAAATACAATACAAGGAAACATAAATACATTCACAATAAACAGATAATATAATCTAGATATCATCTAATTTATATTATAGATATTTCCATGTGTTTCTATCAGTCATTATGAATCAACATGTGGTTGTTACACTTCCTGTCAGCAGAGGGCGCCACAGGCCTGCGTGAAATCAACAGATTTGATTTGATTAGTTTTACATTAAAATGTTTAGGGCCGGTTTCACAGACTAGATTAAGGCTAGTCCCAGACTACAATGCTGTTTGAGCTGGTTTAACTCTGAGACCTGCACAGACTGATCTTAAAATAGTCACAGATTTAGTCTGTTCTGGATTAAAGACAGTTGAGAGAAGGTGGACCAGAGCTACTCTGAGACCAAGGGCTTAGATTTTATCTCATTATTGGGGTGGGGGGCGGGAACCAAAGTTACAGTGAAATGTAATGCAAAATGTGCTGACGGAAGTTTATCCAAACTGCATGCGTATACTATGCAGAATAATCAGCAACAATATTGATTTAAAGGGCATGTATTTAGTAATCTTAATACTAATACTAATCAATCAGTCCACTTTATTTGTATAGCACATTTCAAAAACCATAAGGTTAACCAAAGTGCTGTACAATAACATAAAAGACAAGTCAATTAAAACGATAAAAATCATACAAAAAAATAAAATATACATGTACCAGTCTTTCTGCAGGTGTGTTAAAATGCCATAAAAATAAGATCATGTGTTAAAGGCCAAGGCATAAAAATGTATTTTTAAAAGGGATTTAAAAACAGGAAGAGAGGAGGCCTGTCTGACACTCAAGGGTAATTGTTCCACAGCCTGGGAGCATCGACAGAGAATAATCAGTACAATAGTGGCATTCATTACTCTTATTTTAAAAAAATGTGTTCAATCTGCAGTACAATAGACGACAAATAATGACAAGTGGCAAAATGAGAATTTTGCAAAATAGGTCCCCTCTAAATATTGTTTAAATTTCAGTTTGGCTTGTATTCATAGATTGCTGTGGTCAGTGTCACTGATAATCTGGTACAACACCTTCCCAAAATTTTAAAGCTTAAAAAGAAAACAGTTTTCAAGGAGAAGAAATACTTTAATGAATAAAATTACGCATAAACATTGATTTGTTGTCTCTTAATACAAGAGATGAGAAATCTAAATTACAACATGTATGCAAAAGAGAAAAATAAATGAAGTATATTAAAGTGTCTGTGACATCATCTTCCTTCTTTTCATGAAATGATAGAAGATATATACTGTATCTTGTATCATTCAACTATGTTTGTTTTTGCAAACAAAATGATAAATTAATGAAAATTCCTTTCAAACTGAGATTAAAATTAAAATCAGTGTTTCTTCTTGGAATATCCGACTACACACGAATGCACCATCTGTGACGTAGGAAGATGAACCTCGAATTTGCATGTGCCATGATAACGCATCAATTCTCTGCCAGATCGCCTTTTTTTTGTATAATGCTGTTACGTTGTGTCGCATTTGGGTGTTATTTATTTTTATTTTTTTTCTAATTCCTTTTATAGATGGCCTCCCTTCTCACCTTACAGCCATCCTCTCACACCGATATAAAATATTTATATATACAGTATATATTTTTTTAAATTTAATAGAGAGAAAGGAAAGACAGAAAGTAAGACAACAAAACACAGCAATTATCCACAAAAAAGCACAAGGCCGACACACCCAACCTCCGTCTGCAATCCTGCAAAGTACATGACAGAACACAGCAATACATGCATAAAGACTAATAACATTTATGACCTTGCAGTAGATTTCCATAAAGGTACATACCCATACCTACAAATATATATACAGTATACATACATATACAATTCATATTCAGTCATATACCCATCTACATATCTGCATATATCTATCTACATATACATCCCTGCATCCATTTGTGTGTGGTTGTGAGCATGCATAAGTGAATAAGGTTCCTCCAATAGAACATTCAGTAGCGACCGTGAAGCATCAGAGATCCGCCCCCCCAAGGCCCGAGGCAGACGAAGGGGCGATCAAAGCCCAAGACCCCAAGAAGGACCCCGAGCCCAGAGTCCCCAGGGCCACCCGAACAGTGAACAAGTGAGCCTTTTCACTTTCCCAAAAGATGAAATACTTAGTCAAGTATGGAATAAATAAAGCTGCCCCCGCTCTCGAAGCGCACTCACTTCCTGAACAGGTAAGACAAAAAAAAAAAATACGGGTGCAGACCTAAATTAGAACCTGCTGTTTCGGCTCATCTAACTTCCTGCTTCCAAAACTGAAGACAAATAGCTCAAATCTTAACTTAGATGCGCTCATTCTCAATCAGTTCATCTGGACAGTTTCTTTTTAGCAGAAACGTTTCACCCTCACTCCAGAGGGCTTCCTCAGTCAGAGTAGTCCAAAGCACACTGAAGTTAACCCACCAAGTAAGCAACTTATGTGGACCAACCAGTTTGCTGTAGCCAAGATGGTTTCTGGGGGCGTGTCCCTCGTCGACTCCTCCCAGGCAGGCAGACATGTCCAAAGTGGTTCAAGACAAGAAAGTTAATTCTCAATAGTCCAGGTATCAAATCCGCTCATTCTCAATCAGTTCATCTGGACAGTTTCTTTTTAGCAGAAACGTTTCACCCTCACTCCAGAGGGCTTCCTCAGTCAGAGTAGTCCAAAGCACACTGAAGTTAACCCACCAAGTAAGCAACTTATGTGGACCAACCAGTTTGCTGTAGCCAAGATGGTTTCTGGGGGCGTGTCCCTCGTCGACTCCTCCCAGGCAGGCAGACATGTCCAAAGTGGTTCAAGACAAGAAAGTTAATTCTCAATAGTCCAGGTATCAAATCCGCTCATTCTCAATCAGTTCATCTGGACAGTTTCTTTTTAGCAGAAACGTTTCACCCTCACTCCAGAGGGCTTCCTCAGTCAGAGTAGTCCAAAGCACACTGAAGTTAACCCACCAAGTAAGCAACTTATGTGGACCAACCAGTTTGCTGTAGCCAAGATGGTTTCTGGGGGCGTGTCCCTCGTCGACTCCTCCCAGGCAGGCAGACATGTCCAAAGTGGTTCAAGACAAGAAAGTTAATTCTCAATAGTCCAGGTATCAAATCCGCTCATTCTCAATCAGTTCATCTGGACAGTTTCTTTTTAGCAGAAACGTTTCACCCTCACTCCAGAGGGCTTCCTCAGTCAGAGTAGTCCAAAGCACACTGAAGTTAACCCACCAAGTAAGCAACTTATGTGGACCAACCAGTTTGCTGTAGCCAAGATGGTTTCTGGGGGCGTGTCCCTCGTCGACTCCTCCCAGGCAGGCAGACATGTCCAAAGTGGTTCAAGACAAGAAAGTTAATTCTCAATAGTCCAGGTATCAAATCCGCTCATTCTCAATCAGTTCATCTGGACAGTTTCTTTTTAGCAGAAACGTTTCACCCTCACTCCAGAGGGCTTCCTCAGTCAGAGTAGTCCAAAGCACACTGAAGTTAACCCACCAAGTAAGCAACTTATGTGGACCAACCAGTTTGCTGTAGCCAAGATGGTTTCTGGGGGCGTGTCCCTCGTCGACTCCTCCCAGGCAGGCAGACATGTCCAAAGTGGTTCAAGACAAGAAAGTTAATTCTCAATAGTCCAGGTATCAAATCCGCTCATTCTCAATCAGTTCATCTGGACAGTTTCTTTTTAGCAGAAACGTTTCACCCTCACTCCAGAGGGCTTCCTCAGTCAGAGTAGTCCAAAGCACACTGAAGTTAACCCACCAAGTAAGCAACTTATGTGGACCAACCAGTTTGCTGTAGCCAAGATGGTTTCTGGGGGCGTGTCCCTCGTCGACTCCTCCCAGGCAGGCAGACATGTCCAAAGTGGTTCAAGACAAGAAAGTTAATTCTCAATAGTCCAGGTATCAAATCCGCTCATTCTCAATCAGTTCATCTGGACAGTTTCTTTTTAGCAGAAACGTTTCACCCTCACTCCAGAGGGCTTCCTCAGTCAGAGTAGTCCAAAGCACACTGAAGTTAACCCACCAAGTAAGCAACTTATGTGGACCAACCAGTTTGCTGTAGCCAAGATGGTTTCTGGGGGCGTGTCCCTCGTCGACTCCTCCCAGGCAGGCAGACATGTCCAAAGTGGTTCAAGACAAGAAAGTTAATTCTCAATAGTCCAGGTATCAAATCCGCTCATTCTCAATCAGTTCATCTGGACAGTTTCTTTTTAGCAGAAACGTTTCACCCTCACTCCAGAGGGCTTCCTCAGTCAGAGTAGTCCAAAGCACACTGAAGTTAACCCACCAAGTAAGCAACTTATGTGGACCAACCAGTTTGCTGTAGCCAAGATGGTTTCTGGGGGCGTGTCCCTCGTCGACTCCTCCCAGGCAGGCAGACATGTCCAAAGTGGTTCAAGACAAGAAAGTTAATTCTCAATAGTCCAGGTATCAAATCCGCTCATTCTCAATCAGTTCATCTGGACAGTTTCTTTTTAGCAGAAACGTTTCACCCTCACTCCAGAGGGCTTCCTCAGTCAGAGTAGTCCAAAGCACACTGAAGTTAACCCACCAAGTAAGCAACTTATGTGGACCAACCAGTTTGCTGTAGCCAAGATGGTTTCTGGGGGCGTGTCCCTCGTCGACTCCTCCCAGGCAGGCAGACATGTCCAAAGTGGTTCAAGACAAGAAAGTTAATTCTCAATAGTCCAGGTATCAAATCCGCTCATTCTCAATCAGTTCATCTGGACAGTTTCTTTTTAGCAGAAACGTTTCACCCTCACTCCAGAGGGCTTCCTCAGTCAGAGTAGTCCAAAGCACACTGAAGTTAACCCACCAAGTAAGCAACTTATGTGGACCAACCAGT
>JBBPBX010075976.1:0-17226 GCA_038048925.1 Garcialebias charrua | reverse complement strand
CAGAGGTGACTCTCTTCAGGGTAAATGCTTATAGAACTTGCTAACACATGATTACTTTGAACCTGGTTTGTTAAAGATTTTTTAAAATTTTCTATTTTTTCACTCTTTTAGAAGCAGCCTCACAGTGTTGGTGGAGCGGGAAGAGTAAGTCTGATGGATCTCACGACACTTTGCAGAACACATAGTTAGTAGTACATGCATTAAGATAGGTCCATGTCAAAAACACATGCAACATCTGATTTTTTGAATCACAGCTACTGTGGTTATTGTTTGGATCGGATCAGATTTAATATTAAAGGCATGTCCAGAACTGGCTCACAGTGACTTCATCGAGAACACCATGGCTGGACTCCTATGTTGCCCTGCTCAAAATAAACATTTGAGGAGCTTAAAAACAAAGGCACTAAACCAAAGGTAGTGCACTAGACTGTCAAACAAGCAAAATACTATCCAAAAAGTCAGAGTCAGAGAGTCAGAGTCAGAGTCAGAGAGAATTTATTGTCATTTGCACCGCATGTAGTACATGTGTTGAAAACGAGATTATGTACACAGGGTCCCAGTTACATCCAACAACAAATGCAAGAGAAATACAATAATAACATCTAGGATTAACTAAGAGAGACATCACATCAGCTAGTAATACACTAAGCCCTAATGTAGTAGAAAAACATCATTATAAACAGCAGCACGAACATGAGCAGATGGTCACAGATGAACGCAGCAACAAGAAACAGATGGTCACAGATGAACGCAGCAACAAGAAACAGATCAGTACAGTATCAGTATGATGTGACATTTTGCAGTGTTTATTCTTATTATTTATTTATTCATGAGTCTGACAGCCTCAGGGTAGAAGCTGTTTCTCAGTCTAGTGGTTCTACATTTGATGCTCCTCAACCTCCGTCCCGAGGGGAGTGGTGCAAAGAGTGAGTGTGCTGGGTGAGTGAGGTCTTTCATGATGCAGGTGGCTCTTTTTCTGCATCTGGAGGTGTAAATGTCTGTGATGGTGGGGAGACTGACTCCCACAGACTTCTGTGCAGCCTTCACCACTCTCTGCAGAGCTTTTCTCTCTGCAACTGTGCAGCCTCCATGCCACACGTTGATGCTGGAGCACAGGACGCTCTCCACTGCACACCTGTAGAACGAGGTGAGGACTGGGCTTCTCAGACCGGCTCGTCTCAGCCGTCTGAGGAAGTAGAGTCTCTGATGACCTTTCTTGATCAGGCTGGTGGTGTTATTGCTCCAGCTGAGGTTATCATTCATGTGTACACCCAGGTATTTGTAGCTGGAGACCACCTCCACCGCAGATCCACCTATATACAGTGGGGTGTGGGTGTGTTTGTTCCTTCTGAAGTCCACAATCATCTCCTTCGTCTTCTTCACATTCATGTGAAGGTTGTTCTCTTTGCACCAGCTCTCCAGATGTTCCACCTCCTGTCTGTAGCTGGATTCATCATTATCTGTGATGCATCCCACCACAGCTGTATCATCTGCAAACTTAACAATATGACAGCCTGGATGTGTGGCTGTACAATCATATGTGAGCAGAGTGAACAGAAGAGGGCTCAGCACACATCCCTGAGGAGAGCCAGTGCTGAGGGTGATGGTGGAGGAGGAGAAGTTGTGGATCTTCACGGACTGTGGTCTGTCTGTTAAGAAGTCTAAGACCCAGTTACAAATAGAGGGGCTTAGTCCAAGTGTGGATAGTTTGTCTATCAGAGTTTGGGGGATCATGGTGTTGAAGGCAGATGTGAAGTCCACAAAGAGCAGACGCACGTATGAGTCCTTCTGATCCAGGTGGGTGAGAGCAGTGTGGACCACGGAGGAGATGGCGTCCTCTGTTGATCGGTTCTCACGGTATGCATATTGATGAGGGTCCTCGTTGATGTTGACGGCTGTCTTGATGTGGGACATGACCAGTTTCTCAAAACATTTAGCGACTATCGGGGTGAGAGCCACCGGTCTGTAGTCATTCAGACCAGTCACTGTGGAGCTTTTTGGGACTGGGATGATGGTGGCGGTCTTCAGGCAGGTGGGAACTGACTCCAGTGCAAGTGAGGTGGTGAAGATGTCAGCCAGCACCTCACAGAGCTGGTCCGCACATTCCTTCAGAACTTTCCCTGGGATGTTGTCTGGACCCGTAGCTTTATGAGGGTTGATCCTTCTGAGACTGCCTCTCACTTCTGCTGCGGTCACTTTGAGGTGCTCCTCGTCTGGTGATGAGGTGAGTCTGGTGCTAGTTGGTCTGTTTGGATCATCAAAACGTGCATAAAACTTATTGAGGGCATCAGGCAGGGATGGGTCCCTGGGGCATTGTTTGCTTTTGCCCTTGTAGTCTGTTAAGCATTTGATGCCCTGCCACATGCTCCTTGGATCATGTGAGGTGAACTGTCCCTCGATCCTCTGTGCATACGCGGCTTTGGCCTTCTTTATGCCATCATCCAGTTCTCTCCTGCACTTTCTCAACTCCTCAGTATCTTTAGACTTGAATGCAGTGTCCCTGGCTGCCAGCAGGGTGCGGACATCCTTATTTAGCCAGGGTTTTTGATTGGGGTAAAATTTAACACACTTTCTTATGGATACATTTTCAGCACATGTACTGATGTAACCCAGGACAGAGGAAGCATAAAGCTCCAGGTCAATTGAAAAAAGACTTTCAGCCAAGCGAAGGCAAATAATTTGTCAAATAACTGTCAAAACACAGTCATCAAACACAAATGACCAGAATATGCGGTCGGGATGTGACGGATCCTGGACGATGAAAATTAACACCCAGAAAAAAATCTCACTGGATGCTGGAACGAGAGAGGGCTGAACACATTCTCCAAAAAGACAAAGAGAACAGGTCCTGAAGTCACCTACACCAAATGTCCACGCCAGAGGTCATGCTCCTGTATAGATCTGTGAGGATCTATCAATAACCCTGGTATCGTGTTTCAAATCTGCAGTCTGCTATGATTAATTTTATTTAATGAAACACATATGCTCATGTTAGGGCTTGCTAGAGCAAGCCACATGATTCGTAGTTTATACTGTACTTATGTTGGTCTGACGGCTTATTTTTCCGGTTCCTGTAACTCTGTGATGAAACAGGGATAATGATCCCAGCTCATGACCCTGAAACAAGTTAATGTTTATATTTTTTGTTTTTACAGATTAAATTTGTGTCTCCACAAACATTCATACAATGTTTTGTAGAGCTGAAGAAAGGATAGCAGATTGTCCTTGACGGAGTGCATTTAGGTTGGTCTGGTTTGCCACAAAGGGATTGGTTAAAGCATTGTTAGAACAATTTTTATAGCTTTATGCTTTCAAATCTTAGATTGTTTATATATATATATACATGCATATAGCCCCATTTATATATATACATGTCTAAAACCTTTACTCAAACTATGTTTTAGTAAATTATAACACATAAAAACTTAGGTGGAACAGGAACCAGTTTCAAATAAGGAATATTGGGAAGTGTTCCTGGAAATAACTAATAATAATAAAGAATAAATCATTAATAACACTAATGATGACTCATAAAAGGGAAACAGCTCATACATTGATTGGATCACCAGTTATACAAAAATAACTTCTTAGATTTTTATATTCAACAGCATAGCCATTTAAATGATCATTTAAGGAGAATGAAAATCGGCACGTTGTACTGTAGGATAAATCAGATAAACCTACAAACCAAATTGCTTTTGTATATGTTGTTTAATAAACAGGTACTGTATATGTTTTTTAAGTCAAAGTCAAAGTCAACTTTATTGTCAGAACTGTAACATGTACAGAACATACACAGGATTGAAATTGCGTTTCTCTCAGTCCCTCGGTGCAACAGTAACCATTTAAACACTAAAACACTGAAACATTTAATAAACATAAGCATAAAATAGTAAAAGTGTAACACTGTCCTGAGTTTTTGCATAGTAGTATAAAAGTATGAAAATTTACACCAACACTAAAACACTAAACATTTAATGAACATAAGCATAAAATGAAATAATAAAAGTGTAATACTGTCCTGAGTTTTTGCATAGTAGTATAAAAAGTATAAAAAGTATATCTATAAAATAAACTGAAGGTTTAGCATTGACATTTGCAAAGAGTGGCAAAGCAGCATATGAGTTAATGTACACAGTATATGTATGAGGTAGATGATGTTGGTATAGAGGCAAAGTGGCATATGCAATAAGGTACATTGGGCATCCTTAAATAAGGCTGGTCAGAGAATACTGTATACGTATCAGCAATAGTGTAGATATAAAAGTAGTGTAAATGTAAACAGTAGTAATAAAAGTAAACAGTAGTAATAAATGTAAACAGTATTAATAAATGTAAACAGTGAATGTAAACAGTAGTATGACTATAGGCAGTGATATAATACAAACATTAGTGCAAATATGAGTAGTACAGACTGAATGAGCACATGACCGAGAGTTTAGTGAATAACCCGTTTGATGACACATAGTCCAGTGTTAAAATCTTTGTGTTGTATGGTAATGTGTGAGAAAGTTTTTTGTGTTAAGGCAGTTCAAATGGGAGGGGAAGTAGAGCAAGCAGAGTGTTTAGCATCCTGACTGCCTGATGAACAGAGCTGTCTCTCAAGCCCCTTTCATAAGACAGGTCGGTCCGGCTTTTATGCATGCTCAAGCCTCCAACGAGCATTCACAAAACACACAAACGCGGTTTGGCGGATTAAATTGACTGGCCTTTGATCCCCCTCTGACCCGCCACGGTTCATAGTAGCCCCTTTCACAAGTCAGACCCGCGCAGTTCCCGCATAGACCAGTCCGGCTTTAATACCCATCGGGTCATTCATAAGACCACAGTTGAATGCGGGTTGGTCCAGCTCAAATAAACGTGTTCAGAAAAGAAGCCGTAACGCAGCTTCAAAAGCGGCGTGGAGCACAGCTGGACTCGGCCGCGACTTATTTATTGTGGGACAGACGTCAGACGTTTACAAGTTATCATGTCTTTTTAAATATTTTCTCATAATAAATGTACAGCTGATGTCTGACTCCAGCCCACGCGCAACACACACACACACCTGACGTTTTGAAGACCCCACACAGAGTTGCTATGAGAGAGAGAGAGGGGGAAAAAAGTGAAACACACACACACATACATACAAAAGTGTTCAAGACCCCAAATAGAACCAAATCAAACTCACACACACACTCAACGTGTTGCGCCGTTGCTAGAGGGGGAAAAACAACGAAACTAGCTTACAGTCGTGTCGTCCATCCATCCATCCATTTTCTTCCGCTTATCCGGGGTCGGGTCACGGGGGTAGCAGCCTAAGTAGGGAGGCCCAGACTTCCCTCTCCCCAGCCACTTGGAGCAGCTCCTCTGGGGGAATCCCAAGGCGTTCCCAGGCCAGCCGAGAAACATAGTCCCTCCAGCGTGTCCTGGGTCTTCCTCTGGGTCTCCTCCCGGTGGGACATGCCCGGAACACCTCACCAGGGAGGCGTCCAGGAGGCATCCTAACCAGATGCCCGAGCCACCTCAACTGGCTCCTCTCGATGTGGAGAAGCAGCGGCTCTACTCCGAGTCCCTCCCGGATGACTGAGCTTCTCACCCTATCTCTAAGGGAGAGTCCAGCCACCCTGCGGAGAAAACTCATTTCAGCCGCTTGTATCCGAGATCTTGTTCTTTCGGTCATAACCCAAAGCTCATGACCATAGATGAGGGTGGGAACGTAGATCGATCGGTAAATTGAGAGCTTTGCCTTTTGACTCAGCTCTCTCTTCACCACGACAGACCGGTACAGCGCCCGCTTCACTGCGGACGCTGCACCTATCCGCCTATCGATCTCACGCTCCAGTTTTCCCTCATTCGTGAACAAGATCCCGAGATACTTAAACTCCTCCACTTGGGGTAAGGACCTCCTCCCCGACCCGGAGAGGGCACGCTACCCTTTTCCGGCTCAAGACCATGGCCTCGGATTTGGAGGAACTGATCCTCATCCCGGCCGCATCACATTCAGCTGCAAACCGCTCCAGCGAAAGCTGTAGATCACGAGCTGATGAAGCCAATAGGACCACATCATCTGCAAAAAACAGAGAAGCGATTCTAAGGCCACCAAAACGGATCCTCTCAACACCTTGGCTGCGCCTAGAAATTCTGTCCATAAAAGTTATAAACAGAATCGGTGACAAAGGGCAACCTTGGCGGAGTCCAACTCTCACCGGAAACGAGCCTGACTTACTGCCGGCAATGCGGACCAAGCTCTGACACCGGTCGTACAGGGACCTAACAGCCCATATCAATGGGCCTGGTACCCCATACTCCCGGAGTACCCGCCACAGAACCCCCCGAGGGACGCGGTCAAATGCCTTTTCCAAGTCCACAAAGCACATGTAAACTGGTTGGGCAAACTCCCACGCACCCTCCAGGACCCTGTTGAGGGTGTAGAGCTGGTCTAGTGTTCCACGACCAGGACGAAAACCACACTGCTCCTCCTGAATCCGAGGTTCGACTATCCGACGGACCCTCCTCTCCAGAACCCCTGAATAGACCTTACCAGGGAGGCTTAAGAGTGTGATCCCCCTATAGTTGGAACACACCCTACGGTCCCCCTTTTTGAATAGGGGAACCACCACCCCAGTCTGCCAATCCAAGGGAACTGCCCCCGATGTCCACGCGATATTGCAGAGTCGCGTAAGCCAACACAACCCCACAACATCCAGAGCCCTAAGGAACTCAGGACGAATCTCATCCACCCCCGGAGCCTTGCCACCGCAGAGCTTTTTAACCACCTCGGCGACCTCAGCACCAGAGATTGGAGAGCCCGACCCAAAGTCCCCAGGCTCCGCTTCCTCAGTGGAAGACGTGCCAGTAGGATTGAGGAGGTCTTCGAAGTATTCCGCCCACCGACTCACAACATCCCGAGTTGAGGTCAACAGCACGCCATCCCCACCATAAATGGTGTTGGTCGCGTACCGCTTTCCCCCCCTGAGACGCCGGATGGTGGACCAGAATCGCCTCGAAGCCGTACGGAAGTCATTCTCCATGGCCTCTCCGAACTCCTCCCACGCCCGAGTTTTTGCCTCAGCAACCACCCGAGCCGCATGCCGCTTGGACTGCCGGTACCTATCTGCTGCTTCCGGGGTCCCACAGGCCAAAAAGGCCCAATAGGACTCCTTCTTCAGCTTGACAGCATCCCTCACCGCCGGTGTCCACCACCGGGTTCGAGGGTTGCCACCACGACAGGCACCAACAACCTTGCGGCCACAACTCCGATAAGCTACCTCGACAATAGAGGCGCGAAACATGGCCCACTCGGGCTCAATGTCCCCCGCCTCCCTCGGAACGTGTTCAAAGCTCTCCCGGAGGTGGGAGTTAAAGCTCCGTCTTACGGGAGACTCTGCCAGACGTTCCCAGCAGACCCTCACAATACGTTTGGGTCTGCCAGGTCTGACCGGCATCCTCCCCCACCATCGGAGCCAACTCACCACCAGGTAGTGGTCAGTTGACAGCTCCGCCCCTCTCTTCACCCGAGTGTCCAGGACATGCGGCCGCAGATCAGATGAGACGACAACAAAGTCGATCATTGAACTACGACCTAGGGTGTCCTGGTGCCAAGAGCACATATGGACACCCTTATGCCTGAACATGGTGTTCGTTATGGACAATCCATGACGAGCACAGAAGTCCAACAACAGAACACCACTCGGGTTCAGATCAGGGGGGCCGTTCCTCCCAACCACACCCCTCCAGGTCTCACTGTCATTGCCCACGTGAGCGTTGAAGTCCCCCAGCAGAACAAGGGAGTCCCCAGGAGGCGCACCCTCCAATACCCCCTCCAAGGACTCCAAAAAGGGTGGGTAATCTGCGCTGCCGTTTGGCGCATAGGCACAAACAACAGTCAGAGCCCGTCCCCCCACACGTAGGCGAAGGGAGGCTACCCTCTCGTTCACCGGGGTGAACCCCAACGTACAGGCACCAAGATGGGGGGCAACAAGTATGCCCACTCCTGCTCGGCGCCTCTCACCAGGGGCAACTCCAGAGTGGAAGAGTGTCCAACCCCTCTCAAGGAAACTGGTTCCAGAGCCAGAGCCATGCGTTGAGGTGAGTCCGACTATTTCTAGCCGGAACCTCTCAACCTCACACACTAGCTCAGGCTCCTTCCCCACCAGAGAGGTGACATTCCATGTCCCAATGGCCAGCTTCTGTAGCCGAGGATCAGACCGCCAGGGTCCCCGCCCTCGGCCACCACCCATTCCACAATGCACCCGACCCCTTTGGCCCCTCCCACAGGTGGTGAGCCTATGGGAAGGGGGACCCACGTCTCCTCTTCGGGCTGTGCCCGGCCGAGCTCCATGGGTGAAAGCCCGGCCACCAGGCGCTCGCCAACGTGCCCCTCCTCCGGGCCTGGCTCCAGAGTGGGGCCCCGGTGACCCGCGTCCGGGCGAGGGAACATTGTTTCCATTTATATTATTCATCATAAGGGGTCTTGTGGGCTGCGCTTTGTCTCGTCCCTCACCGTGTCGTGTCGTGTTATTTTAAATATTTCCTTAGTAATAAATAAATGGACGCGCACGTACACACACACACATACACACACACACACACAAACGTGTTCAAGACCCCAAATAGAACCTATTCAAACTCACACGCACATACACTCAACGTGCTGCTTCAGAGAGAGAGGGGGAAACAAAAGCAAAACTTGTTTATACAGTGGTTTTGTGTCATTTTTAATATAAATCTGCCTGTTGACTACGGTCGCACACTGATGTCATCTGTATTCTGAGCGTGGATCGTGCGATCCGGGGCTGATACTATGAACCGTGGCGGGTCAGAAGGGGATCAACGGCGAGTCAATTTAATCCGCCAAACCGCGTTTGCGTGTTTTCTGAATGCTCGTTGGAGGCTTGAATACGCATAAAAGCCGGACCGACCTGTCTTATGAAAGGGGCTAGTGTCAGCCCCGGATCTGAGCCACGTAGACCCACTTCTGAATGCAAGACGCGCAATCCGCACTCAGAATACAGATGACATCAGTGTGCGACCGCAGTCAACAGGCAGATTTATATTAAAAATGACACGAAACCACTGTATAAATAAGAACGTTCATTCTCAATGAGTCGACGAGGGACAGGACAGCCCCCAGAAACCATCTTGGCTACAGCAAACTGGTTGGTCCACTTAAGTTGTTGGAGTGAGGGTGAAACGTTTCTACAAAAAAGAAACTGTCCAGATGAACTGATTGAGAATGAGCGGCACTGTATAAACAGTTTTGCTTTTGTTTCCCCCTCTCTCTCTGAAGCAACGCGCTGAGTGTGTGTGCGTGTGAGTTTGAATAGGTTCTATTTGGGGTCTTGAACACGTTTGTGTGTGTATTTGTGCGCGCGCGCGTCCATTTATTTATTGCTGAGGAAATATTTAAAATAACACGACACAAAAGTAAGCTAGTTTCACTGTTTTTCCCCCTCTAGCAACGAAGTTGAGTGTGTGTGTGTGTGTGTATGTGTGTGTGTGAGTTTGATTTGGTTCTATTTGGGGTCTTGAACACTTGTGTGTGTGTGTGTGTGTGTATGTATGTGTGTTTCACTTTTTTCCCCCTCTCTCTCTCTCTCTCTAAGCGACTCTGTGTGGGGTCTTCAAAACGTCAGGTGTGTATGTGTGCTACGCATGGGCTGGAGTCAGACATCAGCTGTACATTTATTATGAGGAAATATTTAAAAAGACACGACAACTTGTAAACGTCTGACGTCTGTCCCACAATAAATATGTCGCGGCCGAGTCCAGCTGTGCTCCACGCCTCTTTTGAAGCCGCGTTGCAGGTTCTTTTCTGAACACGTTTATTTGAGCTGGACCAACCCACATTCAACTATGGTCTTATGAATGACCCGATGGGTATTAAAGCCGGACTGGTCTTTACAGGGAACTACGCGGGTCTGACTTAAGAAAGGGGCTTCAGTCTGCTGGTTTGAGCCTGGAGACTTCTCAGTCTCCTCCCTGATGGCAGTAGTCTGAAGCAGCTGTGTAGTGGGTATGTGGGATCACCTGCCATGCAGAGGGCTTTCCGAGTGAAGCGGTTGATGTGTAAGTCCTGCAGTGAGGGGAAGGAGGTGCCGACGATCTTCTCAGCTGCTCTCATGATACGCTGGAGGCTCTTGCGGCAGCATGTAGTACATGCACCAAACCACACAGTGATACAGCTGGTCAGGACACTTTCTATGGCACCTCTGTAGAAGGTGCACATGATGGGGGTTGAAGCTCCAGCCCTTTTCAGCTTGCGGAGAAAGTAGAGACGCTGGTGAGCCTTCTTGGCCAGTGATGCAGTGTTCCTGCTCCAGGACAGGTCCTTTGAGACGTGCACTCCCAGGAACTTGGTGCTGTCTACTCTCTCCACTGCGGTGCTGTTGATGGTCAGAGGGGCATGTTGTGCATCCCTCTTCCTGAAGTCCACGACAATCTCCTTTGTCTTCTCCACGTTGAGAGTGAGATTGTTGTGTCCGCACCACAAGGCCAGGTGGCTCACCTCGTTCCTGTAGTCCGTCTCATCGTTGTTGCTGATGAGACCTACCACTGTTGTGTCGTCCGCAAACTTGATGAAGTGGTTGGAGCTGTATGATGGTGTGCAGTCGTGTGTTAGCAGGGTGAATAGAAGGGGGCTCAGCACACATCCTTGTGGGGCCCCTGTGTTCAATGTGATGGTGCTAGATGTGTTACTCCCGACCCGTACTGTCTGTGGTCTCCCGGTCAGGAAGTCTAGCAGCCAGTTACACATTGAGGTGTTCAGCCCCAGACTGTCCAGTTTAAGGATGAGCTGTTGGGGGATGATGGTGTTGAATGCCGAGCTGAAGTCGATGAACAGCATTCTAACATAAGAGTCCTTCGTGTCCAGATGTGTGAGAGCTGTGTGGAGGGCAGAGGAGATGGCATCGTCGGTTGAGCGATTAGGTCGGTATGCAAATTGGAAGGGATCCAGGGAGGCAGGGAGGACAGATGTGATGCTTTTCATGACTAGCCGTTCAAAGCACTTCATCAGGATGGGGGTGAGTGCTACTGGGCGATAGTCATTGAGGCATGCGGGCGTTGCCTTCTTTGGGACAGGGATGATGGTGGTGGCTTTGAAACAGGTGGGGACGATGGCCTGGCTCAGTGAGATGTTAAAGATGTCCGTGAAGACCGTTGCGAGTTCCCCTGCACAGTCCTTCAGCACACGACCAGGTATGTTGTCAGGACCAGAGGCCTTCCGGGCGTTAATCTTGATGAATGATTGTCTTACGCTGTCTGAGGACAGTGCCAGTACCTGGCCATCAGGAGAGGGGGGGAGTTTATGTGCAGGTGTGCTGTTACTTGTCTCAAACCGAGCAAGGAACTCATTCAGTTCATTCAGCGTAGAGGTTGAGCTGTCACAGGTCTGGGGGGATGGTTTGTAGTTTGTGATGGTCTGTATTCCCTGCCATAGACTGCGTGTATCCTTGCTGTCCTTGAAACTGTGAGCTATTTTCCTGGAATATTGCTTCTTGGCCTTTCTGATGACCCGGGCCAGGTTCTTTATGGCTGCCCTCAGGCCTACCTGATCTCCCGCTTTGAATAATAAAGAGGTATTTATTTTTAACAGATCCAAATAAGATGGGGAACGCCTTGGAGTTTTGGATCTATTCAAAAGGTTGATTTGAAATGTGGTGGTTCTATATTTTTAAACATGACTGACTCTAACTTGACTGGACTTATTTTGAGCTCATGAACCACATGTTTGTATTGTAAATTCTTTATTCCTACAGTGTTGTATGTACAAGGTATGTTATTTGTACTTTTCCATTTTGTTACGCGTATGTTTAGACTTTTTCTACAGACTATGAAAAAGGAAAAGTATTTTTAAGTAAGTATAAAACCTCTCCTACTACTCACTTACAATGATGATACTAATAAAAAAACGTACTAATTAAAACTAACCCCTAATCATAATGAGTGATTACTCATTTTCATTGAAGAATGAAATCATTTGTTGTTGTTTGTTATTGTTGTTATTTTTTGCCATTAAATACAAATGTTTTAGATAGTAAGAATGTTATTCTATTTTGTTTAAAGAAACAATTATTATTGTAGCCCATTACAGAATTTAGTTTAAGTTAACAGATTTAACTCACTAACGAGTTACCCACAGTTAGGCCTTCCCCAAACCACTAATGGCTCATGGGATCCAAAGGCCTTAAAGTTTTATTTAACAATTTGCAAGTTTTTTGGTGTCCAGTTCTTCTCTCAAAGGACTACGGATTTCCAGAACTCTTTCAGGAGGAGTTGCCAGTGATGCCAATGAATCCCGCCTCAAACTAGGTCTTGCTAGGGACGGCTGAAAATGAAGGTGAACAGGACCCCAACAGGTGGTGGAAAGAACACGTCGTCTTCTCGAGAGAAAGAGCAGCGCCTGTTACAACTGAGGCCGGTGCACCCATGAAAAAGAAGTTTGGAACAATCGCTGAGCCAGATTTGAGATCGATCTGGTCAGAGCAAAGCTCCCCACTTTGTCAGGACAAGTGGGCCGACTACCCCATGCCACCCACAATTCAAGATTGCGACCTGCTACTGTGCCCGCAATCTATCACCTATGCCTGAATAGACTAAGCACCCAGGAACAGGCAGCTGGATGAGACAAGACTACATGAAACCACTGTCTGAAGAAGTGAATGATGCCCATCAAACTACCTGATACCCTCCGCCCACAAGGTGCACAGGACTCCCCCCAAGAAAAACTGTACTTAAACAAAAGCTCTCCCCCAAGAAAAACTGGACTTCAACAAAAGCTCTCCCCCAGATAAAATGAACATATGCCACAAACAAAAACTCTTTCACCCAGATGAAATGAACTTATGCCACAAACAAATCCCCCAAGAACAGAAAGAACTTATTCTGAAAACGGGACACTCCCTCCCCAGAACGTACCCTTATCCCCCTAACACCAGAAGAAGAGGGATACTATGAAGAAGAATGTTTGATCTATTTCATTTTTTAAGTTCAAAGACCGTTGTTTTCGCTTTCATGGGCAATAGTTAATATCAAAGAAGTTTCAAACCAACTGAAAACTTATTTTATTTTTGTGCCCATGAAGGGCTATTTTGTTGTATGTTTGAAAATTATTTCCCATATCCTTGAAAGTGTATTAATTCTTTTTAGTTGTTTAACACAGACCAGTATCTTCTGTTTGACTCTCACCATCCACTGGAACACAAACTTTCTGTCATAAGAACCTTACAGCATCGGGCAGAACACATCCCCACAAGGACAGAAGGGAAGGAAAAGGAACAGAAACACATCAACAAATCGCTGCAAACATGTGGATATCCCAACTGGGCTTTTGTCAAGTCAGCGAGGAAATCTGCTAAACACAATAATCAACAGAAAAATGCTAACAGACGGAAAAACATTGTCATTCCTTATGTTGCTGGAGTCTCAGAGAATTTCAGAAGGATTTTCAACAAACACAACATCCCAGTACATTTCAAACCCAGCAGGACTCTCAGACAGAGGCTGGTCCACCCTAAGGACAGAACCCCCACACACAAACAGAGTGGTGTGGTGTATGCAGTCCAGTGCAGCGAGGTCTGCTCAGACCGTTACATTGGAGAAACGAAGCAGCCTCTTCACAGACGAATGTCCCAACACAGGAGAGCCACCACCTCTGGACAAAACTCTGCTGTTCACCTCCACCTCATGGACAAGGGACACTCATTTGAGGATGAAAATGTGCAAATTTTGGACCGAGAGCACAGATGGTTTGAGAGGGGTGTTAAGGAAGCTTTGTATGTTAAGAGAGAAAAACCTTCTCTTAACAGAGGAGGAGGTCTGAGATTTCAACTTTCCAAGACTTACAACTCAGTTTTGGGGCTGATTCACAAACGTTTTACACCGGATGGGAGCAGAGGTGTCTTGTCTGTGAATTAGACTAGCAAAGTTTGTTGAGAAACCTCTGTTGTTGGGCTGTGAGGTGTTTTTTGTCAATTTACATACAGTTGTTGTGTCTGCTGTCAGAGACTTCAAGGGAACTCCCTACTGTTAAGGTGTGATCTGTCAATTTACATGTATGTGTTACCTCAGCTTGCAATTTACATATGATGGTGCGTGACTCCTGTTATAAATCCACACGCACACACAGTCTGGTTCATTGAATTGATAAAGCTTTTCGGATGAGAAGCGAAACGTCTTCTGTTACAAATAAAGTCCAGTTGATCTTGAATTGAACGCCTTTTTGATTTATCATGTCCTGGACGACTGAGAATCTTCACCAGCATATTGCTTTTCATTTTGGGAAGGATACCCTAAGAGCTGTGCGGGAGTTCGAGAAGATGTCAAGGAAGTTGGCAGACTACAGGAACCATCTCCGTTTCAGTCTGAGATGCAGACAAGAAAAACTCATCCCCAGCAGTTTAAAACTCAACTCGACAATTAAAGGACAAAGAGCTGAAGGAATCCTCCTTAAAGCTCAAAACCAGCTTCTCAATGAGAGAATAAGACAGATCAATTTCACCATTGAAGCTCTCTCACTCAAAATGGATCAGAGCCTCCAAAAGCTCTCTACTCTTTTACCACCACCTCTGTTGGAAGAAGTGTCTTGCTTTGTTGAAAAGGCTCAGCTATCACAGCATCAAAAAAGCAAGGAACGTCAAAAAAGTAAGTTTCTAAAATTACAACAGAGAGCGGTTTTCTCATCACAAGTCATCAGTCAAGATAAAGAGTTTGGCACCAGCACAAATACTCAGGAACTGTGGGTTAGAAATTTGTCTAACAGGACCTTGACACAACCTGAGAAAAATGTGCTGGCAAAAGGACTAAATTTTGCCATCTCCCCACAAGAAATACCTGTTGTGGAACTAATCACAGCCACTGAATCTGCGATTAGGAACAACAACTTGACAGAAACAGAGGCTGAACAACTTCGGATGAAAATATCAGCTACCCTCTCCAGTGCCAAACTGCCTCCCTCAAATCTTACACCGCAGGAAAGGAGAGCCATAACATCACTCAGCCAAGACCAAAACATCACCATTTTACCAGCGGACAAAGGAAGATGCACAGTAATACTCAACACATCTGATTACCAGGAGAAAATAACCACACTACTGAGTGACAGGAACACCTATGAGCACCTGAAGAGGGATCCAACTAACACCTTTAAAAAGAAAGTCACTGATTATCTGCAAAAACTCGAAAAGGAGAAAACAATCAATCGATCATTGTATTATAGAGAATGAACTTTCTGGTCTTGAACCACTTTGGACATGTCTGCCTGCCTGGGAGGAGTCGACGAGGGACAAGCCCCCAGAAACCATCTTGGCTACAGCAAACTGGTTGGTCCACTTAAGTTGTTTACTTGGTGGGGTAGCTTCAGTTTGCTTTGGACTGCTCTGACTGACGAAGCCCTCTGGAGTGAGGGTGAAACGTTTCTACTAAAAAGAAATTGTCCAGATGAACTGATTGAGAATGAGCGGATTTGATACCTGGACTATTGAGAATGAACTTTCTGGTCTTGAACCACTTTGGACATGTCTGCCTGCCTGGGAGGAGTCGACGAGGGACAAGCCCCCAGAAACCATCTTGGCTACAGCAAACTGGTTGGTCCACTTAAGTTGTTTACTTGGTGGGGTAGCTTCAGTTTGCTTTGGACTGCTCTGACTGACGAAGCCCTCTGGAGTGAGGGTGAAACGTTTCTACTAAAAAGAAATTGTCCAGATGAACTGATTGAGAATGAGCGGATTTGATACCTGGACTATTGAGAATGAACTTTCTGGTATTGTATTATAGATTATACCCGGGTGAGGCCACTCCCTGTCTGTATGGACTTCCAAAAATACACAAAGAAGATGAACCTCTCAGACCCATCGTGAGCAGCATGAACTCAGTGACATACAATGTTGCTAAACATCTGGCTGGTATTTTAGCTCCTCTGGTTGGAAACACACCTCATCATATAAAGAACTCCATTGATTTTTCCAACAAAGTTCAACATTTGAAGCTAACCCCGGGAGAAACTCTTGTATCATATGATGTGACTTCTCTGTTCACATGCATACCCATTTCTGAAGCAGTAGAAACCGTCAAAAAACGACTTCTACAGGACAAGGATTTGGACAAAAGGACCAACTTAACCCCAGACCACATCTGCACCCTGCTGGATCTCTGCCTCTCCACCACCTATTTCAAGTTCAATGACATATTTTACAGACAGAAGCACGGCTGTGCCATGGGATCTCCAGTGTCACCCATTGTTGCAAACCTCTACATGGAGGAAGTGGAACAGAGAGCCCTTAACTCCTATGAGGGGACAACTCCAAGCCATTGGTTCAGATATGTGGATGATACCTGGGTCAAAATCCAAGCCAGGGAGGTGGAAGCGTTCACCAGACACATTAACTCGGTTGATAACAACATCAAGTTCACCAGAGAGGATGCTAACGATAACAAGCTGCCTTTTTTGGACTGTTTGGTGCATATGGAGGGAGAGGACAGTCTCAACATTGAAGTTTACAGAAAACCAACCCACACAGACCAGTATCTTCTGTTTGACTCTCACCATCCACTGGAGCACAAACTTTCTGTCATCAGAACCTTACAGCATCGGGCAGAACACATCCCCACAAGGACAGAAGGGAAGGAAAAGGAACAGAAACACATCAACAAATCGCTGCAAACATGTGGATATCCCAACTGGGCTTTTGTCAAGTCAGCGAGGAAATCTGCTAAACACAATATGCCATGCACGACAGGAATGTCGTCTCTGCTCCATTGCAAATCATGTCGGAACGTGGAAAAAAGAGGAACTTCACGGACTGTGAACAGAAATCACTTCTGAGTGAGGCAGAGAAGCACGGAAAAAGGCTTCATTCGGCACGCTCAGTGCAAAACAAACCATCCACTTTTAAATAAGAAGTTGACCAAGCTGATCTAACATGCCTGTATAGCTTAGTGGCGAACGCGCCCGCCCTTCGTCCCAAAGGTCGTGAGATCGACTCCCGCTTGGTACAATGTTTTTTTTTTTCTCATTCCAGATTTAAAGAACACAGGAAAACTATTGAATGAAACAACAAGAAATAGAACAATACATGAAATGAAAGGAAGCAGACGATTTATTGTTTTGTAAATAGTTTTCATGTGTATTTCAATCTGGAACGAAAAAAAAAAGAAAAACGTTGTACCATGCGGGAGTCGATCTCACGACCTTTGGAACTAAAGGCAAGCGCTTTACCCACTGACCTAAACGTAGGCGTGTTAATA
>JBBPBX010075975.1:0-17227 GCA_038048925.1 Garcialebias charrua | reverse complement strand
CGTTTTATTTATTTAGTTACAGCTGTAACTGTAACGTCCAGTTATCGGGTCGGAATGAAGAATTATCATCCGTGTGGCTTCAGCTGTGATCAAACACAGAAGGAAATCAATATTTGATGTAATATTTGCAGACATCAGAACTACGTGTCGTCTGAGCGTTGAGGGGAAAGAATCAATAGATTACACAGACAACAGATTTACTTTGAGTTTTCCATGAATGAAACACAAGCAACAATCAACAGCTGCATTTTTGTTGTTTTAGTTCACATCGACACACAAATGCTCTCATTTCCCCCCCAGGAGCCTGTCAGTAAACGCAACACTGATGTTTCTTTTTGAAGTTGCAGCTTTTCACAGTCTGGTTTCTGTTTGGAGATTAGATAAACTCAAAAAGGATTTTAATCACATTCAAGATGGCCGCCACAGCTGACTGACCTTAAAACACACACACACACACACACACACACACACACACACACACACACACACACACACACACACACACACACACAAACTGGCTTCAGCTCAGTTTGTTGTTCAAAGTCAAAGTCAACTTTATTGTCAAAACTGCAATATGTACAGGACATACACAGGATTGAAATTGCGTTTCTCTCAGTCCCTCGGTGCAACAGTAACCCATTTAAACACTCAAACACTGAAACATTTAATAAACATAAGCATAAACGGAGTATATGCAGGGTCTTGAAAGTTATCAAAAGTTGATAAATCAATTTTGGGAAAATTAAGGGTCTTGAAAAGTATTAAAAAGTCTTGAAAGCGATTTGATGTGGTATTATTTTTTTTGCTGTTATTCTAGCTTTAAATAATTTGACAGCAAAAAGTATGTATGACTAATATTTGTTTTCCTCACCGTGGATGATTCGGAAACCGCTTCGCACAAATTTAGAGTGTCAGGTTACAACAGCCTTTACGGCTAGGCCTATCTTGTGCGCATGCGCGGCTGCTTTATCTCCAAGTTGAGCTTGTGTGTTTGAATAAGTTGCCGCGAGACCGTGAGAACAATGGGTAAATGCAAGTTTTCAGACTCCTGGTTGGAGATGCCTGATTTTCAAGAATGGCTGAGGCCTGTCGCCGAGAATAACCGTGTTTATTTCTTATTCGCCATTGTTCAACCAAGTTACTTTAAAATAGCTACGAGTCTTGTTGTAACCTAAGCTATATTTTCTTAAACCTAGTCGTGGTTCAGTTTCTTCTTTTGAACTTTTTTCTTTCCACTGTATCTCAGTTCTGTTGTAGGTTTGAGATTCACGGATTTAATTGAAAACAACAGCAGTTTTGTAAATCAAAGATTTGTTGCTTAATAAAACAAAGTGACGATAAGGTCTTGAATTTATTTAGGAAGGTCTTTAAAAAGTCTTGAAAAGGTGTTGAAATTAACTTCATTATTCCTGCATATACCCTGATAAAATGGTAAAAGTGTAACACTGTCCTGAGTTTTTGCATAGTAGTATAAAAGTATGAAAATTTGAAATTGTAGTAGCTGAGAGTCATTCTCAACATAAGCACTGAGGGTTTGAGTGAATGGGCTCACACTCCGTCTGCAGCAACTTTAAATGATGGTGGCGGGTGACGTGCATTCCTTCAATGTTTCAGCTTTGAATGTTCCCTTCGTTGATGAAACATGAAAATCTATGCTCAATCAAATGGAAACATAAAAATGTTTATTCTGAAGACTTCAGAGGATAATGATAATAAATAATGATAAATAATGATTTGATTTAACTTCTGAATGTTTTTACTCTTCCCGTCCGCAGCGCCGGCCCAAAAGGAGACAACATTTATGAGTGGAGATCCACCATCCTGGGACCACCGGGCTCCGTGTACGAGGGGGGCGTCTTCTTCCTGGACATCGCCTTCACGCCCGACTACCCGTTCAAACCCCCCAAGGTACTGGCGTTACCACGGCAACGGCACCGTCTGAGTGTAGCTCCTTGGCGGGAACATCAGCATGTTGAATCAATCAGATATGTAGTCGATGCGTCTGGAAGCTGCCGGTTTGGTTTAACCTGCAGCAGAATGTGAGCGTCGCCTCATCACAACATAAACAAACAAACAAACAAAAGGAAACCACTAGAGATGAGGCCGATGCGGTATCTGTATCGGCCTCCGATACCAGCATAATTTACGTATCGGGCTTTCGATCCAACCTGCCGATATTTTCCGATCCATGATGCACATGACACAGGACATGCATATACAGTATGTGTACACATTGTACTTGAGAGGAGATTATTACAGCCTCATATAAAATCAATGATGATGATATCTGAACTGGATCGGTATCGGCCGATATCCAGATTTAAGTATCGGGATTGGATCGGTGCATCCCTAGAAACAACACCTACAGCTGTTCTTACTAAGGCTTGTGTTTGTAAAGCAGTAACGTGCACGTCGTGCCTTTACACCAGGTTATAACGCAGGGGTCTGCAACCTGCGGCTCTGGAGCCACATGCAGCTCTTTCAAGCTTTGACCAAAACGGAATTGGTCGTTGTACAAACAACAACAAAACGACTACCGTATTTTCCGTTGTATAGGTTGCACCGTTGTATAGTTCGCACTGTCCAATTATTGCCAAAAAATTGGAAAAATCCATAAATAGATTGTACCGGTGTATAGGTCGCACCTACGTCACCGCCGACGTAACGCGTCATCCACCGCTGACCAGAGCCATAGAGAGAGAGTTCCGACACTTCCATAGACTCCCATTGTAAGAACGGAATGCGGAAGTCACGTGGGTCATGGAGGGGGCGATTTGTTCCGGAAGTTTTTCAAACAGCAGCGCTGCTAGCATCAAACGTAGTTCATTCTTGATGTTTCAGACGTGTTTTCTCCGGTAAGTTGATGAAAATACAATTTTCTTTTGCCCTTGTGAAGCGTTAGCTGACTGTTCTGTACCATTTTATCAACATTAACACTTCATGTTGCCAGGTTTTGTTAATTAAACATGTTAGTTAGCTAGTAGTGTTTTAACTGCAGCTAGCTCTGCAATCATGACTGGTGTAAACTGATCTATTTCTGTCTAATTCAGCGTTTTAAAATATTCAGTACAGCTTCAATTTTGAAAGTTTTATTTTTTTTATGGTAATTCCACTGAACTCTCAAAAGATAGCCTTTTTTCCTGAGAGATTGACGTGGTTATTGATCCTTTGTCAAAGACTGCAGCATAAATTGTGACATTATCTTTAAAGAAACGTGATCGTGGAGATTAGTATTTTTTTATGTTTACCAGGTGAACTACAGGAGAATGACTTGAATGTTGCAAAGTATCACAAAGGTACAATATCTAATTTTCTGTCTTAAACAATAATATCTTAATCAACATGTTTGAATAAAATTACTTTAACACCATAACCTTCACAAAGTTGGTATTTACTGCAGGACTGTTAATTTACATTATAGTTTTATATTATTAGTTATGGGTCAAGTTGAGATGAGACGGCATCAATAAATTGTAGAACAGTAACAATTTAAAAAATAATAATAATTAAACTATCAGATGGAACTGGGAAGTTATTCTTCATGCCAATTGCCTTCATTTGATCTTTAGTAAAATAAATATGTCAGTATTTATTTTCCCATTAACATTTTTCTTCACAAACTGTGTTAATTTTCATGTCTGAAGTTCTTCTATCCTGCTTTTGTAATTTTTTTGTGTTCTAATTGTTCCCTGAGGTTTTTCATCTCTGTTCCCTGATTGCATCGCCTGTTGATACATCTTCATGGTCCTGTTGATCCATCCTCCTGGTCCTGTTGATACATCTTCATGGTCCTGTCGATCCTGGATCATCCCTGTCCTCTGAGGCTACATTTTCATCTTTCCCTCATCTCACTCACCTCACTTCTATTTCGCCTCAATCTTTGAAATTACAATGGCACTGTTAGCATGAAGATTATTGTTCAATAAAAATATGACGTGTATTACTGTATTTAACACCTTTCGTACCAAAGTTTACTTTATTTATTCAACCTTTATTTATACAGGTTAATCCCATTGAGCCTTTAGGACTTATTTATAAGAGAGAGCTGATTTTAACAAAGAATGATGACAACAGTGACAACAATAGACAGTTATAAAAGAGGCATACAGGTTTTTTTTAAATCAAATTAAAATAAGATGGCAAAAACAGCAAGATTATAAGGTGAATGTAGAAAACTAAAAACAGGAACTTTAGAACAATGTGTGTGATCACTGGTCAGTGGAAGTTCTGCTGGACTTCTCATTTGGTTCTGGGCGATGAAAACAAAACGGTTGGAACCTCCTTCAGTCTCACACGGCCTGACTGTGTCTTTGTGAAGTGTCCTCTCTCAAAATGTGCCTGTAGAGTGAGATTAGTTTATTTCCTTGCAGATTTCTTTGACAGTTAAACATTTTGAGCTCTGGTTGAAAATGTTTGTGCAGATTAAATTTACATCACTCAGTTTGTGTTGTTGTGATGATGGTGATGGTGCTCCTGCTGTAAATTGTAGTAAAGTACTTTATTAAAGCTTGTTTTACATTTTACATATTTTATATAAAATTGTTTGGTAATTTATTTTTGCACAATTAACACTTATTTCGTCACCTGTTATGATTTTAACTAAACTGTTTCATTTAAATTAACATTTTAATCAGTGAATTACTATTTTACAATAGTCGGGCTACAAGCACAATCAACTCTGTTATCCAGGTACTCAGTTGCTAATAAAACAAATAGAACAATTATCTAATGTGCACAAATGAAGACTTCATCCCAGGTGATCTAAGGTAAACTGGAGCAGATCAAATGGTGGACGGTGGAGCATTCTCATGCAGAGAACATCAGAAATAGCTTCATAATGGGTGTTTCTCTGTTGTTGTTTTTTTACGTGTGTAACATTATAAAACACTGTTGACATGGCTATATTGATCATTGTATTGCATAGACATTTTTTTTCTAACAAATGTGTTTCAGTTTCGTTTCACTGTAATGATAAATGCATCTGCCACGTTTAAAAATGCTTTTAAAAAACGCATAGTCAGTGAAATAATCAATAATCGGTTAAGTAATCAGTTTGTTACTGCTCAATAATTACTTAAAGATGCTGGACAAAGTAAGAAAAGTCGTTTTTTTTGTGTCATTTTGCGCGAGTAGCTGCTCATGGAACGATTGAGAGCTGCAGGAACCACGTGACCGCCTGTCGGCGAGTTCAAAGAGTGTCGCAACTCTCTCTCTCTATGGCTTTGCCGTGCCGCGTTACCGCTGAGTCAACCCGGCAATATGGACCGAGTGTTTAGCTCTGCTGCTAATGTCTGCCACAGGAGAGTCCGTCTCTGAAAACACGAATAAAAAAATCGACTTTCATCTCAAATTTTTCTTCCAGGACATAGTTAAGTACATTAAAGCTCATATAATTACACTCTGTAAGCAGAAAAAATATACACCGATTGGTTTTGAAGCTATTTATAACATAAACAGAAATAAAACCAGAAGCTAACACGAGACAAGTCCGTCTCTGAAAACACGAATAAAAAATCGAATCTCATCTCAAATTTTTCCTCCAGGACATAGTTAAAGCTTCAGTATGTAGCTTATTTTTTTAACATATTTCTTCACTCTCCCATTATTTCTTGAAAGATTGATGTTTGACATGTCCATCCATCCATCCATTTTCGTCCGCTTATCCGGGGTCGGGTCGCGGGATAGCAGCCTAAGTAGGGAGGCCCAGACTTCCCTCTCCCCAGCCACTTGGAGCAGCTCCTCCGGGGGAATCCCAAGGCGTTCCCAGGCCAGCCGAGAAACATAGTCCCTCCAGCGTGTCCTGGGTCTTCCTCTGGGTCTCCTCCCGGTGGGACATGCCCGGAACACCTCACCAGGGAGGCGTCCAGGAGGCATCCTAACCAGATGCCCGAGCCACCTCAACTGGCTCCTCTCGATGTGGAGAAGCAACGGCTCTACTCCGAGTCCCTCCCGGATGACTGAGCTTCTCACCCTATCTCTAAGGGAGAGTCCAGACACCCTGCGGAGAAAACTCATTTCAGCCGCTTGTATCCGAGATCTCGTTCTTTCGGTCACAACCCAAAGCTCATGACCATAGATGAGGGTGGGAACGTAGATCGATCGGTAAATTGAGAGCTTTGCCTTTCGACTCAGCTCTCTCTTCACCACGACAGACCGGTACAGCGCCCGCTTCACTGCGGATGCTGCACCTATCCGCCTATCGATCTCACGCTCCAGTTTTCCCTCATTCGTGAACAAGACCCCGAGATACTTAAACTCCTCCACTTGGGGCAGGACCTCCTCCCCGACCCGGAGAGGGCATGCTACCCTTTTCCGGCTCAAGACCATGGCCTCGGATTTGGAGGAACTGATCCTCATCCCGGCCGCATCACACTCGGCTGCAAACCGCTCCAGCGAAAGCTGTAGATCACGATCTGATGAAGCCAATAGGACCACATCATCTGCAAAAAACAGAGAAGCGATTCTAAGGCCACCAAAACGGATCCTCTCAACACCTTGGCTGCGCCTAGAAATTCTGTCCATAAAAGTTATGAACAGAATCGGTGACAAAGGGCAACCTTGGCGGAGTCCAACTCTCACTGGAAACGAGCCTGACTTACTGCCGGCAATGCGGACCAAGCTCTGACACCGGTCGTACAGGGACCTAACAGCCCATATCAATAGGCCTGGTACCCCATACTCCCGGAGCCGGAGCCTTTTCTAAGTCCACAAAGCACATGTAAACTGGTTGGGCAAACTCCCACACACCCTCCAGGACCCTGCTGAGGGTGTAGAGCTGGTCCAATGTTCCATGACCAGCACGAAAACCACATTGCTCCTCCTGAATCCGAGGTTCGACCATCCAACGGACCCTCCTCTCCAGAACCCCTGAATAGACCTTACCAGTGTGATCTTAGAGATACTTAGATACTTAAGAGTGTGATCCCCCTATAGTTGGAACACAACCTACGGTCCCCCTTTTTGAATAGGGGAACCACCACCCCAGTCTGCCAATCCAAGGGAACTGCCCCCGATGTCCACGCGATATTGCAGAGTCGCGTAAGCCAACACAACCCCACAACATCCAGAGCCCTAAGGAACTCAGGACGAATCTCATCCACCCCCGGAGCCTTGCCACCGCGGAGCTTTTTAACCACCTCGGCGACCTCAGCACCAGAGATTGGAGAGCCCGACCCAAAGTCCCCAGGCTCCGCTTCCTCAGTGGAAGACGTGCCAGTAGGATTGAGGAGGTCTTCGAAGTATTCCGCCCACCGACTCACAACATCCCGAGTTGAGGTCAACAGCACGCCATCCCCACCATAAATGGTGTTGGTCGCGTACCGCTTTCCCCCCCTGAGACGCCGGATGGTGGACCAGAATCGCCTCGAAGCCGTACGGAAGTCATTCTCCATGGCCTCTCCGAACTCCTCCCACGCCCGAGTTTTTGCCTCAGCAACCACCCGAGCCGCATGCCGCTTGGACTGCCGGTACCTATCTGCTGCTTCCGGGGTCCCACAGGCCAAAAAGGCCCAATAGGACTCCTTCTTCAGCTTGACAGCATCCCTCACCGCCGGTGTCCACCACCGGGTTCGAGGGTTGCCACCACGACAGGCACCAACAACCTTGCGGCCACAACTCTGATAAGCTGCCTCGACAATAGAGGCGCGGAACATGGCCCACTCGGACTCAATGTCCCCCGCCTCCCTCGGAACGTGTTCAAAGCTCTCCCGGAGGTGGGAGTTAAAGCTCCGTCTTACGGGAGACTTTACCAGACGTTCCCAGCAGACCCTCACAATACGTTTGGGTCTGCCAGGTCTGACCGGCATCCGCCCCTCTCTTCACCCGAGTGTCCAGGACATGCGGCCGCAGATCAGATGAGACGACGACAAAGTCGATCATCGAACTGCGACAGGGTGTCCTGGTGCCAAGAGCACATATGTACACCCTTATGCCTGAACATGGTGTTCGTTATGGACAATCCATGACGAGCACAGAAGTCCAATAACAGAACACCACTCGGGTTCAGATCAGGGGGGCCGTTCCTCCCAACCACACCCCTCCAGGTCTCACTGTCATTGCCCACGTGAGCGTTGAAGTCCCCCAGTAGAACAAGGGAGTCCCCAGGAGGTGCACTCTCCAATACCCCCTCCAAGGACTCCAAAAAGGGTGGGTAATCTGCGCTGCCGTTTGGCGCATAGGCACAAACAACAGTCAGAGCCCGTCCCCCCACACGTAGGCGAAGGGAGGCTACCCTCTCGTTCACCGGGGTAAACCCCAACGTACAGGCACCAAGATGGGGGGCAACAAGTATGCCCACTCCTGCTCGGCGCCTCTCACCAGGGGCAACTCCAGAGTGGAAGAGTGTCCAACCCCTCTCAAGGAAACTGGTTCCAGAGCCAGAGCCATGTGTTGAGGTGAGTCCGACTATTTCTAGTCGGAACCTCTCAACCTCACACACTAGCTCAGGCTCCTTCCCCACCAGAGAGGTGACATTCCATGTCCCAATGGCCAGCTTCTGTAGCCGAGGATCAGACCGCCAGGGTCCCCGTCCTCGGCCACCACCCATCCCACATTGCACCCGACCCCTTTGGCCCCTCCCATAGGTGGTGAGCCCATGGGAAGGGGGACCCACGTCTCCTCTTCGGGCTGTGCCCGGCCGAGCTCCATGGGTAAAAGCCCGGCCACCAGGCGCTCGCCAACGTGCCCCACCTCCGGATGTTTGACATAATCTCTGAAAAAAACTATAGTCCTCTGGCGTCTCCCGGTGGTAATAAAAGCATTTATAAAAACCAGAGAGCGGCCCGCGGTTAACCAGCCAATAAAAACAGACTTTATAACCAGCCATTCAGCCAATAAAAACAGAGCTTCTAACTTCTCACCCCCTAACCCACGCCCCCCAACCCACGCCCCCGCCTGTCAGCCCGCAGCGAGCCCGCAGCGGCCGCGCAGGTTCATTTTGAAATAATTGCAAAGCGATGCAAAACTGTTTTGTATGTGACACAAATGTATTAAATCTCCCTTCTTCATCCCTGCTCTGGACTTTTCTTTTGTTTTTTTGCCAAAAGTCAAGTGATCGCTTCTTCCTTCACTGACAGAAATGAGGAAGTGGATTCATTTGTCACGAGCGAATTAAATCATGTCCAACGTGGCTGCGTGAAGCTCTGCAGATTTCAGGGTGTTTTTGTTTTGCTGGACCAGTGCTCCATGGTTTTATTTTTTAGAACGTTTTATTAACATATAATCACAGAACTTTGCAGCGGCTGAGACGGGACATGTGGAGGCGGAGCATTCCAGGCTGCAGCGCGAGTGAGGTGGAGCTGAGCCATATATGGCTCTGAGTGAGGAGGGACCAGAAACGTGTCTCTGTTCAAAATGTTTCTAAGTGCCAGCGTGTTCAAAAGCTACATATAGCAGCTTTAAGTACATTAAAGCTCATATAATTACACACTGTAAGCAGAAAAAATATACACCGATTGTTTTCGAAGCTATTTATAACGTAAACAGAAATAAAACCAGAAGCTAACAGAAGCTATGCTAATAAAAGGTTTTTTTTTTTTTATCTCAAACATCTAATAAAGCTACTCACTTGTAAACGTCCACACTGTGATTACATTCTGTAAGTTTCAGAAAAATCCGCTGAGTGGTTCTTGACTTATCTTGCAAACAAACAGCTAAGAAACACAGAGCTAAAAGAAGTTACCGGTACCTCCAGACCAGGAGGCCGACAGAGCCAGTCCGAGCAGAGGAGCTTTTTTTCGGACACATGAGCTGGAAACGGCCGGTGTACTCCTCCGGAAGTGTCCCCTAGCGGCCGAAAGTGGTACTGCGCCATTTTCTGCCAAAGTGAAAAACGGTCATAACTGAGGCAAAAACTGGTCTAAAAATATGGGGAAAAATCCATAAACAGGTCTCACCTCTCTATAGGTCGCAGGGCATGCAAATTAGGCAAAAAACCGCAACCTATAGTCCGGAAAATACAGTACCGGTAGTTATTTTATTTTTATAATGTCACCCCTAGTGGTCACAAAAGCCTCTTCCAACAAACCTAAAGTGGCCCATGGGCCACCAGTTGATAACCACAGCTGTAGCACGTTGCGGCTCCGAACACTTTAGTGAACAAAAGCGTAAAATAGCTCTTTTGACTGCAAAGGTTGCAGACCCCTGTTATAACTTGTTCTTTGCTTCTGCACTGAGTGGTCGCTCTGGTGGTTTTAAAAGGTTTTGATCCTCTGATCCACTGTACCGCTGTCCACCTGAGAGGCAGGTTACACATCAACAGCAGGGTGTGTCCCTCCACTCATGGCTCTAGTATACAGGTAGTCCTCGACTTACGACGGTCTCGGCATACGACGTTTCGTGGTCACGACACGCATCTCCATTAAAAATTTAAATTTTTTTTATTTATTTATTTTGAAGCCTATTTACGTAGTTTCCGGCAGTTTCCGGTTTCCGGTTTTACTAGCTGCGGAGGCTACAGCTGCCCTGTACTCTCTAAAAAAGCTAAGGCTGGTCCTTTGGACATTCAAAAAACAAAACAAAACTTGTTGGAGTAGGCTGGACAGACCGCAGCTGTGGAAAAGTAGCTGTTTTATGGACGACTGTTTTACAACGTAAACGAATGGAGAATCCGGAGGAGGGACGGAGGAATGGCTTCACCAGCAGTCCAGAGTAGGAAATTAATTGTTTTTTTCCTTCATTATGGCTCTGAAATGTATGTTTTTTTTTATAATTATGTAGGGTACTGTGTTAGGATAGGCTAAGTGCTTGGTAAAATACAGTGCTGTATGTATAAGGTGCAGTTTGTACGTATGTTCCGAGTTACGTCAAAATTTGCTTTACGACGGAGCGTAGGAATGGAACTCCGTCGTAAGTCGAGGACTACCTGTATTTGTAATGTTTTGACTCTCGTGATCACTTTTCCTTTTTCCTCTTTAAGTTCTGGCGGTGGTTTAGTGGTTAGCATTGTTGCCTCACAGCAGGACGGTGCTGGGTTCAGGCCCCACTTTGGACGTGTGGTCTTTCTGTGTGGAGTTCGCATGTTCTCCTCGTGACTGGTTTTCTCCCGCGGTACAGAACATGCACGTTAGGCTGCCTTCAGGCTCAGGCCTCCCTTTAAGAAGAGCTCTGTGATCTCAGCAGGATTTGCCTGGTTAAGTAAAGGTTAATAAAAAAAATCAAACGGCTTTCCTTCCCCTGCCTCGCTGATTAAAACCAGTCAGTCGTGGTTAATGGTCGACAGGAAGTGGTGCCGTCTGTCGTGACGGGGACTGGCTCTGAGTTTGGAGGCAGTCGATGATCTCTGCAGTTTGGTCTCTCTGAACGAACCGGGTGGTTTTAGACGCGGCGAGGACGGTCTGAATGATCGGGTGGACTGTAGAGAGTAACGGTTTATTAAACTGGTCAAATCTGTGGCTCTTACTGGTTTTTGTCCCACTAATCTGAAGCTGTCTGTGTCAAAAACAGTGCAAACATGAAGGTTTCCCGTTTGTTTCTGTTAGTGCGCCCAGCTTTGGACTTGTCCCTCACAGCAGTGGCCATTTTCACACGGTTGCCTGATTTTGGGGGGTGGGGGTGTTTTTTATATGTTGTTTGTGTAAATTGACGCGACTTTGAGTCAAAACGACGTTTGAGCGAGAGACAGGATTGAAAACCACGGATGTGTTTACACTCAGCTAGTTCTACAAAAACAGATAGAGAAAGAGAGCGGCCTCCGGTCGGTCCGGTCCAGATCCACCGAGCTCTGAACGGACCCGCCTGGACCAAAACTTTTAGTTTGTGTTGAGTTCCAGGTGTCGGTTCTCCCGTGTCGGGTACGTGGATCTTTTCTTTTTGTGATGAAGAATCAACGTCGTCATCCTCAGTCGCCCCAGCTGCTTTCAGCTCGGACCACCGGAGGTGAAGAGTCGGAGAGAGGAGAACGTTTAGTCTCTGTTCAGCTCTGTGGAGGCGGCTCATCAATAAATCAGCTTCATGTTTTTATTTTTTATCGATGCTGGAAACATTTCTCCTAACTGAAGCTTCTAAACATATAATTGGAAGTAAAATTAAACTTTGGAGTATTTTCCAGGAGTTTGGAAAAGTTTCCAGAACATTTCCTGTCCTAATTTCTAAAAGTTTTCTTACAACAAAAATATACAGTATATATATATTTTTTTGTCATAAATCAGCTTCATCCTCTGTGAGCTTTGAGTCTTCAGTCTTGATGCTCTAACACTTCTCAGGGGTTCATGGATGGACGTTACTCAGATGATTAAAAGATAAACGTTTTAGTTAGATTACAAACTTGTAAAAAATTTGATTTATTTTTTATGTTATGTTTTTTTTGTTTTGGGGTCTATATTAGGTTTAATCCATGTACATCTAATAAGTGGGAGTGGACCTGCAGTCTCTGACAGAGGTGTCTGAGCAGAGGATGCTGGGGAAACTGCTCCAGGTCCTGAACAATACGTCGTCTCCCACCCCCCGCATGCCACCCTGGACTCATGGTACGTCCAGACCAAACGCTTTTTGAGCGGCCAAAAAGCGCGAAACGCCTCAAGCTGGACGCACGGGACCCAGTGGTGTTCAGACCGGAACGTGAAGCAGCGGCGGCGGTGGCGACGGGGGGGGGAGTTAGCAGAGCTTAACTTGCTAAACGTGAAAAGTTCACAATTCAAAACTTACCCGATATCCCGACTTCCTCACAGGCACTCCGCCAGGCAAGGTCCTTTTTATTTCTCACCATACTTTAACACGACTTTGCGGGTTATTTCCGTGTCTCACAAACAATACGTCACACAGTTGCGCAACACCCGTCCCCTCGTTACCGCGTCACATAGCTGACTCCCCTCTCTCTCCTCCCCGACTCTCCCTGATTGGTTGACAGACGCGTTGAATGGCGAAATCTTCGGCATTTTCAAGGCGAGCTATGGAGGCTGCCGCGGGCTCACGTGCACGGAAAACGCTCAAATGCCACTTCCAAAACGCTCAACACACACATGACGCGACGCCGGACCCCTAGAGGCGCCTGGAGGCGCGTCCCCCATTGACATTGCATGTAAACTGGACGCTTCTGCAGCTCAAAACGCGTTCGGTCTGGACGTACCACTACTGACTTTATCGTGCACTGACCTCCGTTCAACTTCTGCATCTTTTTCTTATTTTTCCTGCAGATTTGGTGTTTGACAAATAACTTGGAGCCTCCTTCAGAAAGGAGGGGGACTGTTTATGTGTTCAGCGGTGTGTGTGTGTGCGAGTGTGCAGCTTCTCGCTGTAATGCGCTTGATATTTGACTTTATTCAGATAAAAGACGTGGTGTGGATTATTGATCATAACTCTGATTTTACTTGACCTAACAACGAGATTTAAAATCTGTAGTTTTAAGACTAATTTTAAGACTGGCTAGCAGCCAGGGACACTGCATTCAAGTCCGGAGATAAAGAGGAGCTGAGAAAGAGCAGGAAAGAACTGGTGGATGGCATTAAGAAGGCCAAGGCCACGTATGCACAGAGGATCGAGGGACAGTTCACCTCACAAGACCCACGGAGCATGTGGAAGGGTATTAAATGCATAACAGATTACAAAGGCAAGAACAAACAATGTCCCAAGGACCCATCTCTGCCTGATGCCCTCAATAAGTTTTATGCACGTTTTGATGATCCAAACAGACCAGCTAGCACCAGACTCACCTCATCACCAGATGAAGAGCATCTCAGAGTGACCGCAGCAGAAGTGAGAGGCAGTCTCAGGAAGATTAATCCTCATAAAGCAACCGGACCAGACAACATCCCAGGGAAAGTTCTGAAGGAATGTGCGGACCAGCTCTGTGAGGTGCTGGCTGACATCTTCACCACCTCACTTGCACTGGAGTCAGTTCCCACCTGCCTGAAGACCGCGACCATCATCCCAGTCCCAAAGAGCTCCACAGTGACTGGTCTGAATGACTATAGACCAGTGGCCCTCACCCCGATAGTCGCTAAATGTTTTGAGAAACTGGTCATGTCCCACATCAAGACAACCGTCAACATCAACGAGGACCCTCATCAATATGCATACCGCGAGAACCGATCAACAGAGGACGCCATCTCTTCCGTGGTCCACACTGCTCTCACCCACCTGGATCAGAAGGACTCATACGTGCGTCTGCTCTTTGTGGACTTCACATCTGCCTTCAACACCATGATCCCCCAAACTCTGATAGACAAACTATCTACACTTGGACTAAGCCCCTCCATTTGTAACTGGGTACTAGACTTCTTAACAGACAGACCACAGTCAGTGAAGATTCACAACTTCTCCTCCTCCACCATAACCCTCAGCACTGGCTCTCCTCAAGGATGTGTGCTGAGCCCCCTTCTGTTCACTCTGCTCACATATGATTGTACAGCCACACATCCAGGCTGTCATATTGTTAAGTTTGCAGATGATACAGCGGTGGTGGGATGCATCACAAACAATGATGAGTCCAGCTACAGACAGGAGGTGGAACACCTGGAGAGCTGGTGCAAAGAGAATAATCTTCACATGAATGTGAAGAAGACAAAGGAGATGATTGTGGACTTCAGAAGGAATAAACACACCCACGCCCCACTGAAAATAGGTGGATCTGCAGTGGAAGTGGTCTCCAGCTACAAATACTTGGGTGTACACTTGAATGATAACCTCAGCTGGAGCAACAACACCACCAGCCTGATCAAGAAAGGTCATCAAAGACTCTACTTCCTCAGACGACTGAGACGTGCTGGTCTGAGCAGCCCAGTTCTCACCTCGTTCTACAGGTGTGCAGTGGAAAGCGTCCTGTGCTCCAGCATCAATGTGTGGCATGGAGGCTGCACAGTTGCAGAGAGGAAAGCTCTACAGAGAGTGGTGAAGGCTGCACAGAGGTCTGTCGGAGTCAGTCTCCCCACCATCACAGACATTTACACCTCCAGATGCAGGAAAAGAGCCACCTGCATCATGAAAGACCTCACTCACCCAGCACACTCACTCTTTGCCCCACTCCCCTCAGGACGGAGGTTGAGGAGCATCAAATGTAGAACCACTAGACTGAGGAACAGCTTCTACCCTGAGGCTGTTAGACTCATGAATAAATAAAATAAATAAAATAAACACTGCAAAATATCACATCATGCTGATGCTGATCTGTTTTCTTGTTGCTGTGTTCATCTGTGACCATCTGCTCATACAGACTCATGTTCGTGCTGCTGTTTATAATGATGTTTTTCCACTATATTAGGGCTTAGTGTATTACTAGTTGATGTTTTTCTTAGTTAATTCTAGATGTTATTACTGTTTTTCTCTTGCATTTGTTGTTGGATGTAACTGGGACCCCGTGTACATAATCTCGTTTTCATCACGTACCACATGCGGTGCAAATGACAATAAAGACTCTCTGACTCTGACTCTGACTGAATTGACCCACGCACCTGTCCCGATGTGAAAAACTCTGTCTTCTGCATGATCTGACTGTGAAGCTGCATACACACATGCTTTCTGTTCTAAGACCCACCTTCCTGTTAGTAATTGGTCAAAACAATGATGCAATCGCTGTCCATCAATCATTTTTAAGTTGAGGCGGACCGGCGGGCTGACCATACCCAATCAGATACCACACTTGCGTGGTGCATTCAAAGCCTACAGGACATACTGCCACATTCAGTTTAATTTGGATGCGCGCAAATATTTTATTGTGCGCTAAGAATGTGTTAGCAGTGCGCAATTGCGCATGCGCGCAACTTAGAGGGAACATTGCACCCGTGGTTTATAATCTCTTTATTGAAATTCACCTGATAGGTTAGAAATCAATAGAGAGCAAAGCTGAGGAAAAAAGGGAGGATTCCACCCACGACTGTTTTAAATCTGTCTGTCCATCCATTCGTTAGTCTGTCTGTCTTGCTGTATATAAACTTCCTGTATGTTTGACTCAAAAGGTTAGAAATGACAGGCTCTTATGGTCCAGATAAAATGTTGCTATGCTGCCTAGCTGTGACTTTTAAGTATTTTGTTGTTGTTGTTTGTTTTGTATGTCTTTTAGGGAACCACCAAAAAAGCCAAGAAGCCAGATCGTAAGGAGAGGATCAGTGAGCAGACCTACCAACTGTCCAGGTGGACTCCTTTTATCAAAGACCTCATTGAGGTACACAACTCACCTGGGACCATTGTTAAACAAACAAACAAACAAAAACTCACTAGAAAAAGTTGTTTTTGATGTCGCAAGAACCTGAGAATTCAATGGCACAAAGGCGTAAGACTTGCCATAAAGTCTGTTTCAGACCTTTTCTGCCTCCTTCTTGCTTAGTTCCAATTATTATTTATTTCAAATCACAGAGCAGAAGTTTTATTTTGTAATAGAAATCCCTCCTCAAACACTCAGACCATGGTTAAGTTCAGTTCATTTATACAACACCAATGAAGAAAGGGAAGGCAGTAGGACTTGATGACATAGTGGAGGTTTGGAAAGGTCTTGGAGAGATGGCAGTGAGGATTTTGACTCAAATATTCAATGGCATATTTGAGGGTGAGAAAATGCCTGAGGAATGGAGAAGTGTGCTGGTTCCCATTTTTAAGAACAAGGGTGATGTACAGAGTTGTAGCAACTACAGAGGAATTAAGTTGATGAGCCACATGATGAAGATCTGGGAGAGAGTTGTGGAAGCAAGACTTAGACAAGAGGTGACTATCTGTGAGCAGCAGTATGGTTTCATGCCAAGAAAGAGCACCACAGATGCCATCTTTGCTTTGAGGATGTTGATAGAGAAGTACAGAGAGGGTCAGAAAGAACTCCATTGTGTGTTTGTGGATTTAGAAAAAGCATATGACAGGGTGCCAAGAGAGGAGGTGTGGTATTGCATGAGGAAATCTGGAGTGGCAGAAAAGTATGTTAGACTGGTACAGGACATGTATGAGGACAGCAGGACAGTGGTGAGATGTGCTGTAGGAGTGACAGATAGCTTCAAGGTGGAGGTGGGAGTGCATCAAGGATCGGCTCTGAGCCCCTTCTTGTTTGCTCTGGTGATGGACCGACTAACAGATGAGGTCAGGCAGGAATCCCCATGGACTATGATGTTTGCAGATGACATTGTGATATGTGGTGAGAACAGGGAACAGGTGGAAGAGAACTTGGAGAGGTGGAGGTATTCACTTGAAAGAAGAGGAATGAAAGTCAGCCGTAGTAAGACAGAGTACATGTGTGTGAATGAGAGGGAGGCCAGTGGAACAGTGAGGCTACAAGGATCAGAGGTCACAAAGGTGCAGGACTTCAAGTACTTGG
>JBBPBX010075974.1:0-17227 GCA_038048925.1 Garcialebias charrua | reverse complement strand
CATGTAAATTATGCAAAAAAAATGCAACTTACAGGCCGAAAAATATGGTAGTCCAGACTGTTTGGATTTTTTTTAAACCATATTCAGATTTATGTAACAAAGGGGAGAATCTTTTTATTTGTAGACCTCAAGTCCTCCAGTTTAAAAGCCCAGATTTACTCCAAAACGTATGTGAGTTGAACATTTACACAAACATTTATATAAAAAGTGAAAAGATTTCAGCCAAGCTTGCTGTGGGTACTGAGAGTGGAACAAAAAAAAACAAAAGTTCAACATGCCAAATAATTCAGAGACAAGTCACATTTACAGTCAGAGTCAGAGAGTCAGAGAGTCTTTATTGTCATTTGCACCGCATGTGGTACATGTGATGAAAACGAGATTATGTACACGAGGTCCCAGTTACATCCAACAACAAATGCAAGAGAAAAACAGTAATAACATCTAGAACTAACTAAGAAAAACATCAACTAGTAATACACTAAGCCTAATATAGTGGGAATAAACAGCAGCACGAACATGAGTTTGTATGAGCAGATGGTCATACAGAAAACACAACATAAAGCTGCTGTTTATCAAACCGTGGGAGGTAAGATTAATTTTTATCCTTTTAGAAAAGTTGATTTGTGAGAAAATGTGATCATTATTTTGCGTTAAAAGCTCACAGCTCCCATTGAAAACTCCAGTGCAGCTCTGGACTTTATTATCTGCATTCTTAGAAAGTGTTTCCTGGTAACTGTGAAGAATGAGAGGGCAGACCAAACTTTAGAAGTGAAAAGGTTTCTCTCTGAGTTTCCCTGATGCGAGTCTTTACAAAGCTACTGCTCTGGAAGGTTTCCAGCACCTCGGGCCACTGCCAGGACTGGAAAAAACAAAACAATGCTATGGAAAGCTTCTAGTTCAGCTTCTTACAACTAATGAACCATGATTTTAATGTCGTGAACATTCTAGTCTCAACATTCTTTTGACTGAAGTGTAGCAGCAGTTTTAATCAGAATCACTTTAATAACATTGTATAACTCATTAGATGTCCACACTGTAGGAAAACGTTGCTGTGAAAAGGACATTCTTTGTGGACAGCAAAGGTTGCTTCTTGTGTATCTTCTTACCATATTTTTTTTCTTCTGACCTCGACTTCTGCGGAAATGTAAAGCAAAGGTTTTCTGGAGCCACATCAGCCAGAGGGTAATTTTCTAAATGACAGTGCTGTGTGGAAACCCTCTAAACCTCTGACTTTGATTTCCCAGCCCGGTGATTGCAGGGTTGTAGAAGTAGGAGATGTTCAGCAGCTGTGGTGTTTTCTCGTGTCCGTTTTGTGACGGCTTGTTGATGTGGGCTCTCGTTAGGTTTTTTACAGACGAGGCAGAGTGCGCTCTCACACTCTCAGCAGCCTTCCTGTGTTTAAGTTTTTGCTTTTGTTCTAGTGGCCACGGCTGTAATCAGGAAGTTCATTCAAGGTTTTCAGTCCCCTCACCCCTGATTTCTTTAGCTGATCCTTGCACTCCATGCTTCAAACACAGCTGGGAGGAATACTAATCTCACTCATGTCTGGGTTTTTACACTGAGTTGTAGTTTTCATGCAGCATTTAGTCTTATAATATTTTTAATTGCTGTAAAAACAGGCGTCTGGATACAAGTGTAAGTACTAGTATATAAAATGTAATGTATGGTAGTCACAATTGTCATTCAATAAAAATGGGAAAAAAATGCAGCTGATTTAGAAAAAGACTGATGTCTTTTTGGTCTATTGCATGAAAAATAATAATTCTTTTAAAATAATGTTTAGAGGAGAGGGATCCTCCTGTTCAACAGAGTGTTACTTGAGATTCAATGCTGCGTTCCAGTTGTCCTCGGAGGTCGTAATTACGTGTTTCCGAGCAGTAAAAATCAACTGGAACGCAGCATCACTCATGAAGATCAAACAGACCGGCATCACTCATGAAGATCAAACAGACCGTCACCAGTGACGGTCTGTTTGATCTTCATGAGTGATGCTGCGTTCCAGTTGTCCTCGGAGGTCGTAATTACGTGTTTCCGAGCAGTAAAAATCAACTGGAACGCCCCCTCAGGTCGTAATTACGTGTTTCCGAGCAGTAAAAATCAACTGGAACGCCCCCTCAGGTCGTAATTCCAACTCGTGAACTGGTAGCCGCACGGCACCCGAGATCTCCGAGATCATCGTTTCAAGATGGCTGCTCCTCGCATCAACAGTGAGTGAAAGAGTTACTTTTTACTCTTTTTCGCTGTTCTTTGTGGTTTACTCAACCGTAACTTCACATTAACGCATTCAGGGATTGTAGTTCTTTACAGTAACGACAATGATTTGTTTAAACAGCCTCTGTGCGTCGACAACGGCTCGCAAAACGGGTGTGAGGCGGCATTGTTGTTGTTTAGCACAGGACTCGTTTTAGCTGTTCAGCGTTCATTGTTTATCATTAACTCAGTAACACATGTCGTACTTTACAGTGATTATTATACGATATGTCGCCTAATAATTAGAGGATGTTTCTAAGCTGTTTGTGTTTTCTAAAGAGCGTTGAACGTGATTGTTGCCGTGTTGATGATGTAGCTGCGTAGGAGGCCTGCAACATGTTGTTCTTTGTTCACCTTTACATGTGTTTTTAGCTAGTAAACTAATGTTTTGCACCATAAACTGTTTTTAAAAGATCTATCAATATTTATCTTGGCTTGTCAGGGTGGGAATCCAGTTTAACATAATCAATTATTTAGTTTAAAAAAAAATGCAAAACTTGAAACCCAAACCATCCTGTCCATCCACAGCTGTGTGTGTCTGTGTGTGTGTGTGTTGGTGTGTGTGAGACAGTGAAAATCGAGCTTATTTATTATTGTGGGTTAGTTTTGTGAGTTACTGCTATGATGTGATTTGTTGTTAACCATGTGTATATTTCTTTGCAGTTTATGTGGACATGGATGCGAAGATGTTCCTGGACCCAAACAGACAAACCTGTTTCCCTGGTCCCTTGTTCCAGAGGAATGGTGACTCCTTGACATATTTTATGGATGAAAATCTAACTGTACACGTCCAGTTAGTGCAACTCAACGACTCTACAGCAGTATTGTATTCTCTGCATGTGCCAGCTGCTACTGGAAGTGTCTTTATGGGTCCAACATTCCTAATTATGATTTTTTTTGTAGTTAGTAATTTTGATTTAGTTTTAGCTGGTAGCTCATTTTACCGAACGAAGCTGAAGTTAGCTTCCGATAGACCTTTTACCAGTTGACGTCATCACGCAAAGCTCGGCAGAAACGAGCGTTCTGATTGGACGGCAAAAAGCCGAAACCGGATGCCGGGGGTTAGGAAGGAGCCGAGGAGCTTCGTAATGATAGAGAGTTGTAATTTAGAAGCTTGATTTCTTAAAATAGTGGACAACCACTGGTCAAAATGCCTGAACATTGTGCCGCAGATACGAGAGGAGGTGATTGTGTGCGCTGATGGAAATTGGGGAACTCCTTCAGGCTTTTTGCGGATGTCCAGCAGGGTGAGCCGTTGTGTGTAGTTGTCAACAACCTGTATTATCCAAGCGTCAGAAATAAATGTTTTAAATTTCTCACACCAATACTTCTGATATTTAGACTGGTTTGGTTATTGTTACAGGTTCAACATCTTCTGTTAGCTGCTATAACTAGCGCCATGTCTTCATAATGAGCCGTCAGTATAAGCACAGTATGTAAACAAAAACATGACGTTTGAGTCACACAAATGTTCACAGCGTCCTTATTTCTTATTTGATTTCTGTAAACTATGTCTTAAATTAAGCCTGAGACAATTGGTGATGTTGTGATGTGAAAAATAATAACTATCCCAAGTGATAGCTTTCCTAGGGAAATTTAATTATCTTTGATTTACTAATGCACTTATGCTGTTTATACAGCTTACACTTTAGACGTAACATGTGTGAAAATCTTAAATATATTACAAACAATATATTTTGCATGTGAATTCCATAATGACACATACAATAGTTGTATATTGTGTTTGTGATTGTTTTTGCAGAGGAGGTGGCTGCAACCATGTTGGAAATACACCAACCTGCACCCAGTTACCTTGTACATGGAAGAGACCAGCCCAAAAACGAACTGCACCTGCTACTTGGATGAGCTGCAAGTTTTAAAGTGAGTTTAATCGGTGTTCCTGAAGACATTTCATATTACACTTATAACACAAATACCCAGAAAGGTGACTTTCAGTGAAACTTCACCAACTGGAATAATACAATATCACTTATCATGTCTTATCCCAGTCAAAAAACTATTCAACATTGTACAATTGTAGTTTATTGTATTGTGTTAATTATTGTTGTTTTCTAGTGGCACTAGATAATAAATGCAATCACATATGTACGGTTTTAAATGTTTTCTACAATGGTAAGATCTGGAATAGTTTTTTGACATTTTTAAAAAAACACTTCTACAAACAGATTTGCTAATATGTGTTTGATATCAACCACATTTTTCATGTTGGTGTCATTTAAGGCATGACATCTGTGTTGAGAAGTTTTCCAGGAGAACGCTGAACAGCCTGCGTTTTGACCCACGACATCCTGATGACCGGAATGAGCCCACCATCACTGCTGGCTGGTCTTCACAAGGACATTTTGAGCGTGGAGCCATTCTTGACCTATTGCAGGTTGTAGTAGTTAACATTAAAAACCAATAACGCTTATCTGTATGTTTCTTTAATTCCTTTATTTTGTCTAGATTTTAAAACTCCTTGTTTTTTTCCTTTTAAGACATGCTCAAAGACCATGGATGCAGTTCTCGATCCAGACTCTCCGGCAGATGAAGTAGCTGACGACCGCGACCCCTGTTCAATCTCCATGCCATCAGAGAGACCTGCCAGAAGTTCAAAACATCTTTAAATGTCTCACAAGCACACACATTATTTATATAAGTCACAAACAGAAACAACACATACCAGAAGATCAGAACAAGCGCTCAATACAAAAACAACTGGACTTTATTAAAAGTATTAATTCATATTTGACAATAAACAAAACAGTCTTTTGTAGAGTTAAACTGTATGCTTATACACATTGATGACAGGATTGCTTTTTTTTTCTGTGACAGCATGTCACCGATATGGTGGCCCTGAGGTGCAAAACACATTAACAAATAAGGCTAAACACTTATTTGTTAATGTGTTTTGCACCTCAGGGCCACCGTACACCGATGCTCCCAGCAAAACTGTGCACAGTGTTTGATGCTGTTTTATTCACCTGTTATTTCTTCAGGGGGGTTGAACAGACTAGCTTCCCTTTTTCCACCTCTGACTTGACATCAAACCCTTTGTCAGCAAGGAGTTGTTGGCCAGTTGCTGCTGTAAAACAAAGTATTTATTCATGTTTGACAATAAACAAAACAGTCTTGTGTATAGTTAAACTGTATGCTTATACACATTGATGACAGGATTGCTTTTTTTTCTGTGACAGCATTTCACCGATGCTCCCAGCAAAACTGTGCGAATGACTTACAGAAACAGAGAAATGGCTGAAATGTTTTTAAAGTCAGACCTCAAATAATGTTAATAAAACATGTTTGTCTTGTGGAAACTACTACTGTATATTTTTTCAACGCAGAAAGAGTTCAAATGATGACAGCTAACAGTGCAGTGGTCTGTTCATTCTTATACAGCTGCATGTTTTATGCTATTTTATTCACCTGTTATTTCTTCAGGGGGGTTGAAGGAAGAATCTCTTTGCATGTCGCAGGTTGAAACAGGTTGAAACTTCAACACAGGCAGTGGACTGAGGAACAGCGAGGTCTCGTAGTAGACCTAGCTAGCTGCTAGCTTAGCAACTGTCCAGTAGCATTCTGCTGCGGGAGGTTGTTCTGTTTTGTCTGTTTCCCATATCCAAGATGTAATGTAGGAACGTAATCCACGGAGCTTGGATCACCACCATCCACGGATCACCACCGTACGGAGCTAGGATCACCACCGCGACCAGAGTAGTATTACCCCCGACTTCCGGAAAATTCTGGAAAAATACGAGTGCGCATGCGCGATGACGTCAACTGGTAAAAGGTCTATTCCAGCTTCCGATTCGGAAAATGACTAAAGGGATATTACAACTAATTTTTCACTACCTTGAGCGGGTTTAATCTGCTCTAGCTCAGAAACCACAACACCTAGACTCTTCAAACCAGGACTATATTATTCTAGACTAATAGAAGAATATATAAAACTAAGTTTGAGCTTTGTGAAACGTTTTTCTGATTTGTGAAACTTCCACAAAGTTTGTTTTTCATCATTTTTAGGCTACTGGACCACATTAGACCTGGTCCAGGTCTGAAACCACAACACCTAGACTCTTCAAACCAGGACTATATTCTTCTAGACTAATATCGGGTCGGGGAGGAGGTCCTTACCCAAGTGGAGGAGTTTAAGTATCTCGGGATCTTGTTCACGAATGAGGGAAAACTGGAGCGTGAGATCGATAGGCGGATAGGTGCAGCGTCCGCAGTGAAGCGGGCGCTGTACCGGTCTGTCGTGGTGAAGAGAGAGCTGAGTCAAAAGGCAAAGCTCTCAATTTACCGATCGATCTACGTTCCCACCCTCATCTATGGTCATGAGCTTTGGGTTGTGACCGAAAGAACAAGATCTCGGATACAAGCGGCTGAAATGAGTTTTCTCCGCAGGGTGTCTGGACTCTCCCTTAGAGATAGGGTGAGAAGCTCAGTCATCCGGGAGGGACTCGGAGTAGAGCCGCTGCTTCTCCACATCGAGAGGAGCCAGTTGAGGTGGCTCGGGCATCTGGTTAGGATGCCTCCTGGACGCCTCCCTGGTGAGGTGTTCCGGGCATGTCCCACCGGGAGGAGACCCAGAGGAAGACCCAGGATACGCTGGAGGGACTATGTTTCTCGGCTGGCCTGGGAACGCCTTGGGATTCCCCCGGAGGAGCTGCTCCAAGTGGCTGGGGAGAGGGAAGTCTGGGCCTCCCTACTTAGGCTGCTACCCCCGCGACCCGACCCCGGATAAGCGGAAGAAAATGGATGGATGGATGGATAATAGAAGAATATATAAAACTAAGTTTGAGCTTTGTGAAACGTTTTTCTGATTTGTGAAACTTCCACAAAGTTTGTTTTTCATCATTTTTAGGCTACTGGACCACATTAGACCTGGTCCAGCTCAGAAACCACAACACCTAGACTCTTCAAACCAGGACTATATTCTTCTAGACTAATAGAAGAATATATAAAACTAAGTTTGAACTTTGTGAAATGTTTTTCTGATTTGTGAAACTTCCACAAAGTTTGTTTTTCATCATTTTTAGGCTACTGGACCACATTAGACCTGGTCCAGGTCTGAAACCACAACACCAGGACTCTTCAAACTAGGACTATATTATTCTAGACTAAAAGAAGAATATATAAAACTAATTTTGAGCTTTGTGAAAAGTTTTTCTGATTTGTGAAACTTCCACAAAGTTTGTTTTTCATCATTTTTAGGCTACTGGACCACATTAGACCTGGTCCAAACCAGGACTATATTATTCTAGACTAATAGAAGAATATATAAAACTAAGTTTGAGCTTTGTGAAACCTTTTTCTGATTTGTGAAACTTCCACAAAGTTTGTTTTTCATCATTTTTAGGCTACTGGACCACATTAGACCTGGTCCAGCTCAGAAACCACAACACCTAGACTCTTCAAACCAGGACTATATTGTTCTAGACTAATAGAAGAATATATAAAACTAAGTTTGAGCTTTGTGAAACGTTTTTCTGATTTGTGAAACTTCCACAAAGTTTGTTTTTCATCATTTTTAGGCTACTGGACCACATTAGACCTGGTCCAGCTCAGAAACCACAACACCTAGACTCTTCAAACCAGGACTATATTATTCTAGACTAATAGAAGAATATATAAAACTAAGTTTGAGCTTTGTGAAACCTTTTTCTGATTTGTGAAACTTCCACAAAGTTTGTTTTTCATCATTTTTAGGCTACTGGACCACATTAGACCTGGTCCAGCTCAGAAACCACAACACCTAGACTCTTCAAACCAGGACTATATTGTTCTAGACTAATAGAAGAATATATAAAACTAAGTTTGAGCTTTGTGAAACCTTTTTCTGATTTGTGAAACTTCCACAAAGTTTGTTTTTCATCATTTTTAGGCTACTGGACCACATTAGACCTGGTCCAGCTCAGAAACCACAACACCTAGACTCTTCAAACCAGGACTATATTATTCTAGACTAATAGAAGAATATATAAAACTAAGTTTGAGCTTTGTGAAACGTTTTTCTGATTTGTGAAACTTCCACAAAGTTTGTTTTTCATCATTTTTAGGCTACTGGACCACATTAGACCTGGTCCAGGTCTGAAACCACAACACCAGGGGCCTCATGTACAAAGACTTGCGTGGATTTCCCACTGAAAAGTGACGTACGGTCAAATCCAGAAAAGTGTGCACGCACAAAAAAATCCAGATGTATCAAACTGTGCGTACACCGGAATCCACGCACATTCCTTTTGTACATCACAATTAACGTGGAACTGAGCGCACGTGAGACACCTCCCCTGACACGCCTTCATTTACATATGTTAAACAGATGCAAATTACTTCCTGCATGTGTGAAGGACATGTTTGTTTGATCCCTGCGCGATCAGAAATCATTTCTAGATTCAGGAAAATAATGAATTTAATATAATATGAGTGAGGAAAATAATCCTAAGTAAGAATAGTAATAAAATGTGTTCATCACGCAAAGAACGAGTGATTGTGTGTCGGTATTTGTGTGTGCGCGCACCCTGCTTTGGTGCGCAACGGCTCATCCATTCATTCTGAGTGAAAATATTAACTTTGCGCACGAGTTTATTACCATAATTACTGTAAACACAGAGGAACTTAGATGTTTGGTAGAACATAGATCTTTGTTTATTTAATAGATGATATGAAGAAACGGGTCTGTGCGTCTCAGTGGAGAGTTTTCATGACATGACGTGATGTTGGAGTCTCCAAACGCTGCGCGCGCCACAGCCTTGTGCGCAATCTGTTTGTCTGTGAAGCTTTTACTCTCCAACAAGTTATATATGGTGTACTTTCACGTGTCATTTTGGAGAAATCTACAATAAACGCAGATTATGAATCACCTCCAGCTGCCGCACCGGCGAGGGTGCGCGCGCGCTCCAAAGCGCGACCACTCAGCCTTTGGAATCATATAGATGAGACCATTCTATTGGACATGAATCGGCTTTGTGTGGACTGGACTGCCCTGATCGACCTGCCAGCTCCCTCAGGAAAGCTCCTGTAGAACAGTTTTTCAAATTTTTCAAATTATCAATCAGTTCAACATTTCTTTTCACTGCTATGCCGACGACACACAGCTTTACATCAGGACTGGAACATCATCATCATCCCTATCTCCGTCTTCACTCACTGTTCTCTCTGCCTGCCTGGAGGAAATAAAGGCATGGATGAATCAGAATTTTCTTCAATTAAACTGCTCGAAGACTGAGGCCATATTGATTGGCACCCCTCACCAGATACAAACATCAACTTTAACAACAATCTCCTTCTCTGGTCAAGACATCCCCCTCTCCACCTCTGTTACAAATCTTGGAATAAAAATGGACTCTCATCTTACATTTGAAAATCACATTAAGCATCTGTTTAAAACCTGCTTCTTCCATCTTCGAAACATCTCCAGACTTCGCCCATCTCTGACTTTTCCTGATGCTGAGAAACTCGTCCATGCCTTTGTCTCCTCCAGGCTCGACTACTGCAACTCCCTGTTTATTGGTATCCCTGGCAAAAACCTTCAGAAACTTCAATACATTCAAAACAGTGCAGCTAGGATTCTGTTGAGAGTTCGTAAATTTGAACATATTACACCCATTCTCCATAACCTCCATTGGCTTCCTGTCACCTACAGAATTCAGTACAAAACTGCTCTCATTACCCATCAATGCTTGCACGGCACTTCACCTGACTATCTAAAGGACATTCTTGCACCATATTCATCCACCCGGTCTCTACGATCACAGAACAGTAATTTCCTTTATATTCCTCGGACCAAATTGAGGACCATGGGAGACCGAGCATTCTGTGTGGCTGCCCCCCGCCTGTGGAACTCCCTCCCTGATGACCTGAGAGCTCCACAGTCACTGGTTGACTTTAAAAGCAGCATAAAGACCTTTCTTTTTAAGCAAGCCTATTCTGCCTCCACATGATTTTATCTTTGATCTTAGCTGATATCATTATTGATTTTACTTGATTTTATTACTTGTTTTATTTTATTTATTTTTTAAGCAAGCCTAATCTGCATCCACATGATTTTATCTTGATCTTAGTCGATATTATTATTGATTTTATTTGATTTTATCACTTGTTTTATTTTGATCTTTGCTTTATTACAATTTGTAGCACTTTGAGATTTTTATTAATGAAAAGTGCATTATAAATGGAATTCATTATTATTATTATTATTAGTTTGATCGCTGCTTCTGCACGTGCACTCGTGATGCACGGCTCCTGTGTTGCTCCAGAGCGCAGCGCCAAACTGAAAAATGATTGTTTCTGAAAACGGCTGATAAGCCATATCCTAGATCAGAAAATTATATCTGTTTATAAATAAATGCTCTGCGTGTTACACTATTTATTATATTCTCCAGTAAGGCTGAATGAATCCGTTCCTGTTAAATTTATTTTTGGCACAACTTTGCGCGTCCTTTATTTACTGCGTCATGTGGATGTAATACTTGTTAATCGTGTGTTTGGTGGGAATATTAATCATTTTCACATCATGAACAGTTAATAATAATAAATAATAATAATAATTAAAGCTGCAAGCAGCATTGAGGCCCGAAGCAGCTTAGCACTGCTCGGACCTTATTGAGGCGACCACGCGAGCTCCAGCTCGTCCGCTCGGTCGCCATTTCGAAGTCTCTCGTGTCTACTCCGCACCAGGGGTGCACACGCACAATAAATCTGGTTCAGATCGGATGATGTCTCACTGAGATATAACAGTTTGAATAATCTAGGGGGCGCTCTGGAGTCACATGTTAAACCACAATATCAATGTGTCCACAAGGGCTCACTGATGATGCACAATAAATCTGGTTCAGATCGGATGATGTATCACTGAGATATAACAGTTTGAATAATCTAGGGGGCGCTCTGGAGTCATATGTTAGCCCACCATATCAATGTGTCCACAAGGGCTCACTGATGATGCACAATAAATCTGGTTCAGATCGGATGATGTATCACTGAGATATAACTATATAAATAATGTAGGGGGCGCACTTGAGTCAAATGTTAGCCCACCATATCAATGTGTCCACAAGGGCTCACTGATGATGCACAATAAATCTGGTTCAGATCGGATGATGTATCACTGAGATATAACTATAGAAATAATGTAGGGGGCGCACTTGAGTCAAATGTTAGCCCACAATATCAATGTGTCCACAAGGGCTCACTGATGATACACAATAAATCTGGTTCAGATCGGATGATGTATCACTGAGATATAACTGTAGTAATAATATAGGGGGCGCTATGGAGTAAAAATTTACATAACATTATCAATGTGTGTCGAAGTGTTCACTGATAAAGCACAATAAATCTCGTGCAGATCGGATAATGTATCACTAAGATATAACTGTAGTAATAATATAGGGGGCGCTATGGAGTAAACATTTACATACCATTATCAATGTGTGTCGAAGTGTTCACTGATAAAGCACAATAAATCTCATGCAGATCGGATAATGTATCACTAAGATATAACTGTAGTAATAATACAGGGGGCGCTATGGAGTAAAAATGTACATACCATCATCAATGTGTGTAGAAGTGTTCAGTGATGAATCACAATAAATCTCGTGCAGATCGGATAATGTATCACTAAGATATAACTGTAGTAATAATATAGGGGGCGCTATGGAGTAAAAATTTACATACCATTATCAATGTGTGTCGAAGTGTTCACTGATAAAGCACAATAAATCTCGTGCAGATCGGATAATGTATCACTGAGATATAACTGTAGTAATAATATAGGGGGCGCTATGGAGTAAAAATTTACATACCATTATCAATGTGTGTAGAAGTGTTCACTGATGAATCACAATAAATCTCGTGCAGATCGGATAATGTATCACTAAGATATAACTGTAGTAATAATATAGGGGGCGCTATGGAGTAAAAATTTACATACCATTATCAATGTGTGTCGAAGTGTTCACTGATAAAGCACAATAAATCTTGTGCAGATCGGATGATGTATCACTAAGATATAACTGTAGTAATAATATAGGGGGCGCTATGGAGTAAAAATTTACATACCATTATCAATGTGTGTCGAAGTGTTCACTGATAAAGCACAATAAATCTCGTGCAAATTGGATAATGTATCACTGAGATATAACTGTAGTAATAATATAGGGGGCGCTATGGAGTAAAAATTTACATACCATTATCAATGTGTATAGAAGTGTTCACTGATGAATCACAATAAATCTCGTGCAGATCGGATAATGTATCACTAAGATATAACTGTAGTAATAATATAGGGGGCGCTATGGAGTAAAAATTTACATACCATTATCAATGTGTGTCGAAGTGTTCACTGATAAAGCACAATAAATCTTGTGCAGATCGGATGATGTATCACTAAGATATAACTGTAGTAATAATATAGGGGGCGCTATGGAGTAAAAATTTACATACCATTATCAATGTGTGTCGAAGTGTTCACTGATAAAGCACAATAAATCTCGTGCAGATTGGATAATGTATCACTGAGATATAACTGTAGTAATAATATAGGGGGCGCTATGGAGTAAAAATTTACATACCATTATCAATGTGTATAGAAGTGTTCACTGATGAATCACATTAAATCTCGTGCAGATCGGATAATGTATCACTAAGATATAACTGTAGTAATAATATAGGGGGCGCTATGGAGTAAAAATTTACATACCATTATCAATGTGTGTCGAAGTGTTCACTGATAAAGCATAATAAATCTCGTGCAGATCGGATAATGTATCACTAAGATATAACTGTAGTAATAATACAGGGGGCGCTATGGAGTAAAAATTTACATACCATTATCAATGTGTGTAGAAGTGTTCACTGATGAATCATAATAAATCTCGTGCAGATCGGATAATGTATCACTAAGATATAACTGTAGTAATAATATAGGGGGCGCTATGGAGTAAAAATTTACATAACATTATCAATGTGTCCACAAGGGCTCACTGATGATGCACAATAAATCTGGTTCAGATCGGATGATGTATCACTGAGATATATTTATAGAAATAATGTAGGGGGCGCACTTGAGTCAAATGTTAGCTCACTATATCAATGTGTCCACAAGGGCTCACTGATGATGCACAATAAATCTGGTTCAGATCGGATGATGTATCACTGAGATACAACAGTTTGAATAATCTAGGGGGCGCTATGGAGGGTATTTGCTAATTAGCATAAACACCTGTTCAAGGGGTGGGTAATGATCGATCATAATGATTTTGGTACTCCTCAGATCAAATCTGTGGAGTTTAGAACCAAACGTATGGTGACGGCGTTACGTCTTACTTCGCCACGTCACCACGCCCACTTGCTCCACCCAAAACGAACAGTGCTGGAAAGCTTGTTACACCAACATGTCTTCGGTGACTGGATACAATGTCACGCTGATTAGGTAACAGGGATCCGATATGGACCGTTCAACGTAAAACTTTACACTTCCTGTTGTCAGGGGGCGTGGCTTAAGTGATGTCATGATTTGACCATACAGTTTTGCAGGGGACCGGATGTGGGTCAATCACTGAAGGTTTGATGTATTAGACAGTTTTCGTGTAAGAGCTGTAAGCGTTTCGTTTTTCATGGCGAGATGTCCAACTTTGAGGTCTGGCCCCGCCCCTTCAGCATGCATGAAAACGCACAGTTTTGATAACATTTGTTCCCCCGTGCCTTATAAAGAAACTGGCCAAGTTTGAATCAAATCGAGCGAAATCCCTAGGAGGAGTTCGTTGAAATGCAGAGGCTGTAAACGGCCAAAAAGGGGTGAAAATTTGGTCATCGTTCCAAAATGGCCGCCTTACCATTTATCGTACAACATTGGTGCCAGAGGGTTTTCTGTGCATCTTGGTGAGTTGGACAAGTGTACCAAATTTCATGATTCTACGTCAAACTAAGGTCAATGCGGAGGGTATTTTGAATATTTCTAGGGGGCGCTCTTGAGCCGTTTCTGTAGCGATTTGCTAATTAGCATAAATACCTGTTCAAGGGGTGGGCAATGATCGATCATACTGATTTTGGTACTCCTCGGATCAAATCTGTGGATTTTAGAACCAAACGTATGGTGATGGCGTTATGTCTTACTTCGCCACTACGCCACGCCCACATGCTCCACCAAAAACGAACAGTATTGGAATGCTTGTTACACCAACATGTCTTCGGTCACTGGACACAATGCCACGCGGATTAGGTAAATGGGGTCCGATATGGACCGTTCAATGTAAAACTTTACACTTCCTGTTGTCAGGGGGCGTGGCTTAAGTGATGTCATGATTTGACCATACAGTTTTGCGGGGGACCGGATATGGGTCAATAACTGAAGGTTTGATGTATTAGACTTTTTTCGTGTAAGAGCTGTTAGCGTTTCGTTTTTCATGGCGAGATGTCCAACTTTGACGTCTGGCCCCGCCCCTTCAGCATTCATGAAAACGCACAATTTTGATATTGTTTGTTCCCCTGTGCCTTATGAAGAAACTGGCCAAGTTTGAACCAAATCGAGCGAAATTCATAGGAGGAGTTCGTTCAAATGCGGAGGCTGTAAACGGCCAAAAAGGGGTGAAAATTTGGTCATCGTTTCAAAATGGCCGCCTTCCCATTTATTGTACAACGTTGGTGCCAGAGGGTTTTCTGTGCATCTTGGTGAGATGGACAAGTGTACCGAATTTCATGATTCTACGTCAAAATAAGGTCAATGCGGAGGGTATTTTGAAATTTTCTAGGGGGCGCTCTTGAGCCGTTTCTGTGACGATTTTTGCCACGCCCCCAAAATACGTAATTTTTCACCAGTCCTGACGAGTCCGCCAAATTTGGTGAGTTTTCGTATATGATAAAGCCTCCAAAAGGCCACTTCTTTGGGGGGAAGAAAAAAAAAAAAATAATAATTAAAGCTGCAAGCAGCATTGAGGCCCTCGCAGCTTAGCGCCGCTCGGACCTTATTGAGGCGACCGCGCGAGCTCCAGCTCGTCCGCTCGGTCGCCATTTCGAAGTCTCTCGTGTCTACTCCGCACCAGGGGTGCACACGCACAATAAATCTGGTTCAGATCAGATGATGTCTCACTGAGATATAACAGTTTGAATAATCTAGGGGGCGCTATGGAGTTATATGTTAAATCACAAAATCAATGTGTCCACAAGGGCTCACTGATGATGCACAATAAATCTGGTTCAGATCGGATGATGTATCACTGAGATATAACTATAGAAATAATGTAGGGGGCGCACTTGAGTTAAATGTTAGCCCACCATATCAATGTGTCCACAAGGGCTCACTGATGATGCACAATAAATCTGGTTCAGATCGGATGATGTATCACTGAGATATAACAGTTTGAATAATCTAGGGGGCGCTCTGGAGTCATATGTTAAACCACAATATCAATGTGTCCACAATGTCTCAATGATGATTCACAGTAAATCTGGTTCAGATCGGATGATGTATCACTGAGATATAACTATAGAAATAATGTAGGGGGCGCACTTGAGTCAAATGTTAGCCCACCTTATCAATGTGTCCACAAGGACTCACTGATGATGCACAATAAATCTGGTTCAGATCGGATGATGTCTCACTGAGATATAACAGTTTGAATAATCTAGGGGGCGCTCTGGAGTCACATGTTAAACCACAATATCAATGTGTCCACAAGGTCTCACTGATGATACACGATAAATCTGGTTCAGATCGGATGATGTCTCACTGAGATATAACAGTTTGAATAATCTAGGGGGCGCTATGGAGTTATATGTTAAACCACAATATCAATGTGTCCACAAGGGCTCACTGATTATTCACAATAAATTTGGTTCAGATCGGATGATGTATCACTGAGATATAACTATAGAAATAATGTAGGGGGCGCACTTGAGTCAAATTTAGCCCACCTTGTCAATGTGTCCACAAGGGCTCATTGATGATACACAATAAATCTGGTTCAGATCAGATGATGTCTCACTGAGATATAACAGTTTGAGTAATCTAGGGGGCGCTCTGGAGTCATATGTTAAACCACAATATCAATGTGTCCACAATGTCTCACTGATGATACACAATAAATCTGGTTCAGATCGGATGATGTATCACTGAGATATAACTGTAGTAATAATATAGGGGGCGCTATGGAGTAAAAATTTACATACCATTATCAATGTGTGTCGACGTGTTCACTGATAAAGCACAATAAATCTCGTACAGATCGGATAATGTATCACTGAGATATAACTGTAGAAATAATATAGGGGGCGCTGTGGAGTAAAAATTTACATACCATTATCAATGTGTGTAGAAGTGTTCACTGATGAATCACAATAAATCTCGTGCAGATCGGATAATGTATCACTAAGATATAACTGTAGTAATAATATAGGGGGCGCTATGGAGTAAAAATTTACATACCATTATCAATGTGTGTCGAAGTGTTCACTGATAAAGCACAATAAATCTTGTGCAGATCGGATAATGTATCACTAAGATATAACTGTAGTAATAATACAGGGGGCGCTATGGAGTAAAAATTTACATACCATTATCAATGTGTGTAGAAGTGTTCACTGATGAATCACAATAAATCTCGTGCAGATCGGATAATGTATCACTAAGATATAACTGTAGTAATAATATAGGGGGCGCTATAGAGTAAAAATTTACATAACATTATCAATGTGTGTCGAAGTGTTCACTGATAAAGCACAATAAATCTCGTGCAGATCGGATAATGTATCACTGAGATATAACTGTAGTAATAATATAGGGGGCGCTATGGAGTAAAAATTTACATAACATTATCAATGTGTGTCAAAGTGTTCACTGATGATGCACAATAAATCTGGTTCAGATCGGATGATGTATCACTGAGATATAACTATAGAAGTAATGTAGGGGGCGCACTTGAGTCAAATGTTTGCCCACCATATCAATGTGTCCACAAGGGCTCACTGATGATGCACA